>LPNX010357879.1:105206-140146 GCA_001517045.1 Pseudotsuga menziesii | reverse complement strand
TTGAATCAAATCAATGGATACCTAAGAAGAGGTTTGCACCTCGAGAGATCTGATCCATCTCGGCGCTTGATAGAGCCTAGGATTTGGATCTACGCTGGTAGGTAGAAAAAAGAAGTGCATATATATTAACAGAAAATGATTTACAATGACAATCACCCCAAGGCCCAGTTGTATCTGTAGGTGAGGGGGAAAAGCCGAGTAAGAATCAACCAATTCCCTCAATTTAAATTGGTTCTTTTGAGCACTGAATTGGTTCTTTTGAGCACTGAATTAGAAGCAATATGAGGAAAATTGAACAATATTGAATGATTTAGTGTTATCTCTGCTTTCTGTTTTGTGTAGAATGGGAAATCTGATATCTTCTTGTGTGCTCTGGGGCTTTGTGTGATTTCCTCAACTATAAATGGTCCTTGATTTCGAGGCAATTGCTACAAGAGTGTTCTCGGAATTTTCTTGGGACTTTATGTGTGGCATCCTTGATTCATTTCTAATTTTCTTGCCATGCTGTCTTGGGAGAGAGAGTCTTTTCTGAGACAGGGCTGCTCTCCTCTGAATTTTGTGGGCCTCCTTAGCTTGATTTTTTCTTATTTCTCCTTTTCACCTTTTGGTATCCATCCCTATCTGTTGTCTGATTAACAGGGGTATCTCCTTCATGGTTGACATTAAGCTTCCTTTTTGGACAATTTTCCATGAAATGCTTTGTATCATGTCAAGTTTTACGCCAGAAGGGAGTGTTTTCATAGTTCAATGTTTGAGCAATTGGGATCCTTCAAATTGCAGAATTGTTTCATCTAGCAAGTGCTTGCTAAGATTTTGTTGTGCACATAGTCTAGTGCAGTATAACCTTCCTACAACTTCTCTGCTATTTGATTTAATGTTAAGGCGTAAAGCATGAGTGATTTTAATGTTAATTTTCATAGATTTAGGCCCAATTAATAGTCTCAAATAATTTACAACAATAATTAACTGAAAAAACGCTAGATCTTAACAACTACGTAGCCGAATAATAAACAAGAAATCAATCACACATTTAACATTGGATTTACACGGGAAAACCCCAATCGGGGAAAAGCCAACAAACAATAGATTTTACTAATATAAAACCTTGTGCTTCCTTCTTGGGATAATGGCCCACTGAGGAATATACAAATAAGCAAATAGCCAAGCTTGCAAATCTCAAGATCAACCCTTTGATCTTGCTGGTTGGATGCTATCTTCCTTGCTGCCTCGTTGCTCCGTTCCTCAAACCTTGCCCACACACTTGGATGGAATTCCTTCTCCACCCACTTGGTGAAATTCCGTCACTCTGTGTGACTGGCGTGTGTCATCCTCTCCTCAGGATTCCTTTTATAACATCTCACCAACATACCTTCGGCCAATACCATGGGTGGTGACCAAATACCATGGTCCCTAAGTTACTGAACCAACATTAAGTTAATAATGTGCTTTTCGTAAGTTAGACTTTGGAAATAGATACAAAAAGTCATTTGGTCCTTCAAGCTAGTTCCTAGAGGAATCTGGATGACTCCTGCATGCTTGACACTTGGCCTATGCAGAAGTATCTATTTGATGCTACCAAAATCAACACTCCCTCTTAGTGAGGAAGGTACTTCTTGAAAAACCTTCACCTAGATCTATCTTAAATTCCACCACATCATTCCCTGTTGTAGGTGCTCCCTCTAAACTGAAAGACTTCCATGCCACCTGCTTTGGAATATGCTTTGAAGATATGTTCCTCCTAACTATGCTCAAAGGAGCCTGCTGCTCCTGAGCATCCTGCGTGGTCATTTTAGACCACAGCTCCTTGACAGACTTGGAAGGTTGCTCCTTCCTACTCGAACTTGAAGGTTGACTCTTCCTCCTCGAACATGAAGGTTGACTCCTGAGCTGCTGGACCTTCGAAGCTACTTGCTCCTTGTTCTTTGCCATTCTGATGCTTGCTAGATATCTGCAGTTGACCACACTACTGTTTGGAACAGTCCGGACCTCCAACCTGTTGCCCGAATTTGTTGTCCACTGCTATCCAAGGATTCCTGTGGCTTTTTGTTGCTGTTCGGGGATTGTCTTGGGTTGCTCGAGCTTTCTTCTCACTGCCTGGACTCTTTCTGGGCTACCCAACCCTTTTTTGATTGTTGTCCAACCACTTATTGGGCTGCTCGAGCCTTCTGGGCATTGCCCGGTCCCTGTTCTTGCTAATTCCTGAAACTTTTGGGTTGTTTTGGGCTTCCTAGGTGGCTTCCTTGGTTGTTTTGCACCTGCCTGGGATTGCTCGAAAATCTCCTAAGCTGTTTTGGCTTACCCAAAATTTTCTTGCCACTTGCTAGAGTGATTGCCCGAAATTTCCTGGCTGACGGTTTCCCTTTGCCGTCAGCTAAGTTTCCCCACGTTTATTACACCCTCGGGGGCTTCTTTCTTCTTCACACCGGTTGTTTCTCTTTGGTGCGGATTCTTTCAACAATTGCTTGTAGCTATTGTTCATGGTTGTGTCTTTAGCTTCTGCTCGAGCCTCTATCTTCTGTTGGAGGCCCTTTACTTTGTCGTCCCATCTCACGACGATCTCTTAGCCACACTACACATGTGGACCGTGCAACTCCTCTCCTCCCGCTGGTTGCCGTCGATTCCTTGCTACTTTTTTTGCTAGCCCTATGACTGATTGCTCTGCAGCTAGTTCCATGCCTTGGAATTCACCTTTCATGGATCTCCAACCACCACATCGCTCGGCTTCCATGACTCACGATCCCCTGCTCAGTGTCACGTCCATGTCCTTCACAGCCAGCTCATGCTCTCGACGTCTCGGATCATGGCCCGATCTGTTCCATGTCTCGTCGGCCATATTTCCTCTTGCCATTGCTTGTTGCTTCGAACGTGGCGCTCTAATTTTCCCCCATGTGCATGCTCCAGTGCTTGATCTACCGTGTCGTCATAGTTCCCTCCGCAACTTACTACTAGCCCATGACCACACGGTCACCTCCGAGGACCTTGCTACTAGCTTGTGTATGCTTTACGTGGCTCCTGCCTCATGCCCAGTCTCAGCTTTCACTTCGCTGCTACGTGCTGCAGGATGAACTTTCTCAGTGATGATATCCTTTGCTCGAGCTCTAGCACTCCGTTGTTACTCTGCCTACTTCTACACATGCTCAATCTCTGCATCATTGCCTTGTTCGTTAGTCAACCCACAATGTTCAAAGCTACCGCGGATTTCGTGGACCTAGTTCTCCACGACCACTTCTCTGTCGTTGCTTCATTGTACACGTAGTCGTACGGTGCCCGTACAGTTCTGTTACAAATTTCCTCTCTCTCTCTCTCTCTCTTTTTGTTCTTCATAAATCCCTTGTTAAATCAGATTTCCTCTCATAGCAAGAATATGTGCTCTAATACAATGCTAATTTTCACAGATCTAGGCTCGATTAACAGTCTAAAATCATTTACAACTATAATTAACTGAAAACATGCTAGATCTTAACAACTACGCAGTGGAATAATAATTAGGAAATCAATCACACATTTAACACTGGATTTACCATGGAAAACCCCAACAGGGAAAAAGTCACTAACATAAACCTTGGGCTCCCTTCCTGGGTAATTGCCTATGTTGTTCGCCGAATGCACATTGTTAGCAAAATTCTTTTGCACTGCTGTTTCCCTAAGCGGGAAAGATGTGGCCTTGGGGGTAAGCAAAGAGCCAGGTGCTGTCACCTGATCCCAGCTCCTCCGTTTAGGCTAACTCCTAACGAAGCCAAGGGGGATAGTCCCTAAAAAGGTTATCTAAGGCTTTTTGTTTTAAAGTGTTCTTATATGAATGGTGAGAATTAGTGTTGTTTAGGAGTTTTGATATACACAAAAAAAAGACCAATTATGCAATCCACGTTGCTATTTGCTAAACATGATATAAATGATGAGACAGATATTAAGGCATCCACGCATATAATAACTTAAATAAATGGACAAATGGTCCAAACCAGATGATGCAAAAATAAACAGACCAATGCGAAAAAAATAGAGTCAGGATGTTGAAAATCTAAGTCTCGGATGTTTGTGAGATCGTTTTGCAAATGTACTTGGTCAAATTTTAATGTACGTTTTATGAATGATCTAGTTAATTAGGCGAGGGGGATTTCCACTTGGAAATACAACTGAAAATACTCTAAGTGGCTTCGTTCAAGCACATGTTGGACCCTCCGATTTGCACTCAGGAGTTCGATAACTTTCCAACTACTGCGAAACAATGAGAGCTACCCAACATACCCACTAAGAGATTGGCCACTTAGAATATTGCGCTAAATGCGGGGTGGTAAATTTTATTATGATGGCAGTTGGATTTATATCTGTGAATTAAATAGCTACAGTGCTTCTGGGTATCTTGATCGGGTAGAGAATACGCACCGTAAAATTAAGTAAATTCCAATTTTATGGTGATGGTGAGTTGCAAATTTTATTAACAAACAAAGCTCTCCGATAGAGAGTGCTCTTGATCCACCTTATGGTGAGATTCAAGAGTCTTATCTAATCTAGAATGCAGGTGCAATGCAATAATGCTCTTCGATAGCGAGTGCTCTTGACTTGTCTTATGACAAGTTCAAGAGGCTTTGGGTTCCTTTTAAGACTTTATTAATCAAAGAGCAAGAAATATAAGGAAATAAATGGCATGCATGTGATGAAATTAAACTAGCAATTAGTGAAAATAAAACTAAGTCTAAAATAATCTAAGCTAAGCAAAGATAAAAATTCACACCAGACACACTTCCCCCAAATATGGGAAGTAAGAAAAACGTGGGAGGCTTGACCCCACTAGTCCTTTTTATTAATAAATTACAACTTTGAGAATTTAACCCTTTTGAAAAGAACTTGGAAAACTAGAAGATTGAAACAAGCTTTAATAGCTTTTGCAAAGGATGTATTTTTCATTTATGCTTGTCTTCTTGGTTTTTGAGCTTTTTCTTCAATTTCCTCAAGTCTTGTTTTCTTGGTTCACTTCCTCGGTACTTGCACAAGAAAGCCAAACACTCATGCACACATTATTTGTCAATAAAAAAATAGATCTAACTAGATGCCAAAGAAAAATGAAATTAATCAAAGTACAAAATTACTCTTTTTTGAATGAAAACTAGATGCAAAATTTTACATGCAAAGTAAGAAAGAGGAAGAGGGTAAAATGGAGCAAAAATGGAGCAAAAATGGAGCAAAAATGGAGCAAAACGAAGGCTGAAAATAAAGAGAAAAATAGGGAAAAAGGAGGAGCAAACAGCAGTAAAGAAGGCTGCAAAAAAGTGAAGGAAGAGGCTGAAAGTAATGGAAAAAGAGGGCAGCCAACAAAAGGAAAAGCTGGCTACAAAAAGGTGAGAAACGGGGCAGCGAACTAAGAAAATTGGAAAAAACGGGGCAGCCAACAAGGAGAAGGGTGGCTGCAAAAATTTGAAGAATAAAGGGCAGTGAAGAGTGAAGAAAGTGGGCAAAAAGGCAAGAGAAAAGAAAATGTAAAACAAGGTAGAACAATGAGAAAAAATAGAGGAACAAAAGCGAGATGAAGTAGTGAGGAAGAAGATCAACAGAAGGGCAAAATAAAAAGGTAAAGGCAGAGAATGGAAAGAAAAAGAAAGATGGATCTTGTAATCAAAGGAAGCTTTAAATTTTAAGTTTATGATGGATAAGAAAAAACCCCTTTTGGCTGTGTTTATTGACTGGAAAATAAGAGCTTTGTATGCCCTGCACGGTGAAAGTGTTAGATAAAAAACTCCTGCGTCGTGAAGAGGTGGTTGAGCTTCAACCCCTTCTCCACCTTCGGTGATCCTCGAAACACAAATCTCAATCAACAAAACACAAGATCAAATGCCAGAATGTTTAATCAAGAAAATATCCGAAAAAGAATGCTATACCTACTACTTCCTGTTCAATTCAGACATTCAAATAGATTCCACATAGATAATCAAACTATAATGCTAAATGATTACCCTACTGTGCTAGATTTATAGCCCTCCTACCCTCCTAAGCTAGCAATGATCATGTACTTTGCAAAAAGAAAAGAATAAGATTAAGAAAGATGTCACCTCCCATAGGATGAAAATCAAGCACCAAGAACCCATGCATGGACTTCCAAAGTCACTTTATTCCATTCATTAAACAAATAAAATTGTTACAATTTGAGCAGAGGTCTCTTGCCAATTCTCCATATGCAAATGGGAAGAAGAGCCTTTTATTTATACAAAAATAAAAGACAGATAGGGCACAAATCCCTAAATCCAAACTAGGAGTAACACTGGAGCAATTGAATGAGCTTGGCATGAAGATCTAGAATTTAACTGCAAGCTTGGAAGCTGAGAGTGGGGAGGTGGCCTCCACCCAGGCAAGGCGCCCCCCACTCCTCACATGGGAAACTCCACCATCAAATAGCTAACCTCGAAGTGGAAAAACGTGAGCCAGCGAGGTAGCTGCGCAACCCTTGAAGAAGAACACATTGGTACATGATTTAATGTTGAACTGGTGCTGCAGCTGAGATAAGACTGAGTTGTAATGATGAGAGCGGGGTGAGGTGGCTCATCCTCCCTCGAAATGATCATCGGTCCGATGAATAACTCACACTTCAACCCAAAAACGAATTTGACCAAAGAGGGCGAATTTCTGATGGATAGTTCAACTGCTACACTCCGATACTTGATCTGAAACCGACTGATGTTGATTGGAAACATCATAAATGCTCCATGCCGAGCTAATTAGCTCTTTATTTTATTCAATTTGGCCTTTTTCGGAGATATTTTGATTTTCTCCAATTTATTATTTTTTATTATTTTAATTAATATTTCTCATTTTTTGGGTTTTTTGAGAAAATATTAATTATAAGGCCAAATAATAGTCTGAAACTTAGGATAAGTGTGTTTAGGGGTTAAATGAGTGTTTTGGCTTAGAAAATAAGTGTTCATTTTCCAAAAACACCCCCCGGACCACTTAATTATTACAAATTGAAAATTTTCAATTAAACTATGGTCAAAATGGTTTAATTAATTGAAAATTTTAATTAATTTCCTATTGTCAAAAATAAAAAATAAAAAAACTCAACGCCATCGGTAAATTTTTTTTTGACAAATTTTTAAAGCATCCCGGGGCTTAAGAAATGACCATATAACATACCAATAGTGCCTAGTAGGTTCATATTCACTAGTTGGACTCTAATAACCCCCTAAGGTCCAAAATTCAAAATCGGGCATTCCAGCTTTGGAGGAAGCGAGAGAAAAACTCATTGATTATACTTGGCTATAGGCAAAGCATAATCGACAAGGGAAAAAACTCCTTGGAATACCTTAGTTGAAATTTTACGTCTTAGGGGACCAAGCCACTCAAAACCCCTACTAGCACACTTTATTAAAAAAACCCCATGGGGCATGGTCATTTCAACATAAAAATAAAAAAGACTAGCCAAAATTCGCTAGGCAAAACATTCTGAACTTTTACTGCACTGAATATGAACACTAACCATGATCATCAAATGGCGGCTCAACAGGAGGTTCAACTATGGTACAAAATAGTTGGTAACAACCTATTGAGGAATATAGAAGTCAGCAAACCTCAGGATCAACCCTTTGATCTTGTTGGTTGGCTGCCATCGTCCAAGCTGCCCCTTTGTTTCTTTCCTCAAACTTTCCCTACACACTTGGATAGAAGTCCTTCTCTACCCTCTTAGTGAGATCCCCTCATTCTGTGTGACTGTCGTGTGTCATCCTCTCCTTAGGCTTCCTTTTATAACATCTCAATGGCCAATACCATGGGTGACCAAATCCCATGGGGCCTAATTCACTTTTTAGTCATCCAATAATAAGTTAATAATGTGCGTTTCATAATTTAGACTTAGGAAAATGATACAAAATGTCACTTGCTCCTTCAAGCAAGTTTCTTGGAGGAATCTAGACGACTCCTGCATGCCCGATACTTGGCCTACGCAAAAGTACCTGTCCGTTGCTACAAATATTGACATTTCACAGATGATTCTTCTTCCTTGAGGTGGATGGGAGGGTTTGGGAGTCTCATCTACATGTAGTAGACAACAAAGGACATAACTAGGAATGCTTCCTACTGAGGCTACGCTCTTGGTATTTGGTGGTGACATTCCCTTGTACTGGATATTCCTAGGTTTACCAAATACCAATGGGTAGTTGTAGAAGCTTCCTCAGGATCGACCCTTCAATTTTGTTGGTTGGATGCTATCTTCCTAGATGCCCCTTTGCTTCGTTTCTCGAACTCTGCCCTCACACTTGGATGGAAGTCCTTCTCCACCCACTTAGTGAGATCCCCTCACTTTGTGTGACTGTCGTGTGTCATCCTCACCTTAGGCTTCCTTTTATAACATCTCAATGACCAAAATTCCTTGGGCCAATACCATGGGTGACCAAAGACCATGGGCCCTAAGTCACTTTTTAGCAATGTTCCCCAAGTTTCCGGGATGCGGGGGCATGGGAGCGGGGAAACGTACATTGGGGATGTGTGGAGACCGCCCTCAAATTTTAGGGAAATTCAAGGAGGACGAGGGGACGTCAAGGTCATAAATTATATAAAAAATATAAAAATTATAAATCCTGGCAATAACAATTCATCCCTTATAAATACACTTTAAGCTGGTCCCTATAAATACAATCTTATTTTTCAATGATTCAACACACTTCAACATTGTGTGAATCCATGGCATAGATGTTGTTTTGGAGAACTGTGACCTGAGGACCCTATTTCTTCGTGATTCTAGAGGGCATCACATTAATTGAGGCTTTCAAGTCCAAAATACAATTATGCAAGAGTGAACAATTAATCCTATTTTGGGATCTTATTCATCAATAGCACCCTATGCCCCCCTCCTCTAGGATTTTAGCCCTTACCTCTACCTTGAATCTCGAAGTTGATCCTTGAAGGACATTACTCAACACCTTAAAATTTTGATGAAACTTCCTAAACCAAGCATTAAAAAAAGTTAGAAGTAGAAAATTCTTCCCATGCTTTATAAGTGATTTTGCTTGACGAAAGGGTACATAGAGAGGTTGATGTGCTAAAAAATGACAATCCCTTAACCTCATACATGATAAAATCCAGTGGAAACGTTGCAATCCTGAAATCTTGAAAGCTGTTAAGTCTGTTGAATTCTGAATGGGATCTAAAGTTCTACTTTTTACATATGAACTCTGATGAATTTGGAACCAATTTCAGACATCTTGAAACAATTAATGGTAATGTTAAAAATTTAAGTAACTTTTACTTTAAGAATTTAATATTACAATTACTACTAGAGTTCCTAGGAGGCCGCCCCTTCATCGATGCGTGCTTCAAAACAAAGGAACGAGCTCCCCCCTACGTTTCCTCGAGTTTCGCGAAATTGGCGACGAGGAGAAACATTTGACTAGGAGCCCCCAAGTCCTTGGGGTGTGGGGAGCAAGGGGGGCGTGTCCCCGTGCAACATTGCTTTTTAGTCATTAGCCAACAATAAGTTAATAATGTCTGTTTCCTAATTTGGACTTAGGCAAGAGATACAAAATGTCACTTACTCCTTTAGACATGTTCCTAGAGGAATCTAGACAACTCCTGCATGCCCGATAGTTGGCTTAGGCAGAAGTGCCTGTCCGATGGTACAAAAATCAACATTTCACTTATGATTCTTCTTCCTTGAGCTGGATGGGAAGGTTTGAGAGTCTCATCTACATGTTGTGGACAGCAAAGGACATTACTAGGAATGCTTCCTACTGAGGCTACGTTCTTGGTACTTGTGGTGACATTCCCAAGTACTGGATAATCCTAGGTTTACCAAATACCAATGGGGACTGTTACCCCTCCGAATGCTTTCTGCATTTTGAGTGCTTAAAACAATATTTACAGGAGCAAAGCAGAAATGAGGAGCAGCAGGAAGTATCAAGGTACAGTTTATGTTTTCACCATTTGGCAGCTTCAGCACTCAGCTCTGGGCACATTTTTCAGGATGTTCTTATAGCAGATTTACAAGTACTTGTCTGGACAAGTTGTGTACTAATTCAGAGGACAAAGCTGTGCATGAAGTTCGAAGGTCCTAAAGAGAAGCCTGAAATATAAAGAGAAACTGAAGCATCTTTGATAAATAATTGTTGAGGTTTTGAAAGTGTAATTGAAAATGATGTCTCACGACAGAGTGATGAACAGGCTTCTGGCTGAATGATCGTGCATCTCTGTGTTTCAATTCTGAGAAGTAAAACAAGAAACAATATATATGAAGGAAAATATCACATGGCTGCAAATAGTGGGATGTCTTCCGTAGCATCATCTCCTTGGGATTCACAAGATAATGCACAATCAGAGAAGGCAGTTTGAAGAAAAAGAAGTAAAGAAGCAGAGAAGGTATTCTGATAGGATAGAAAACAGGGCAACATTAGACATTGAGAGTAATAATGTGAAAGCAAAGGCTAGAAAGGCATGACAGAGAGTTACTGGCATATCATTCTGCATTAGAGGTCTTTTATGCTCAATCTCAGGGTCACTTAACCTGGGAATGTGTTGATTTGTTGACCAGGCTTCGTCTTGAATTGCATATTACTAACGATGAGCACATCTAATAGAAGAAACGAATGGGACAGAAATCAATGGTCCAATTGCCATGCTCTCGAGTCTAGGAATTGTATCAGTTTGGATGGGCCTACATGTTAGCTCTCACTTTTAGCATTCAGTAACTCAAATACCTATATGATACAAACAATGAAGCAGCTGGCACTTTTGTACCTGCACAGATTCTATATGATGCATTTCATGGGCGGTATCATGGTTCCAGCAAATGCTGTATGGTTATGTGCGGCTTTATGCACACTGTTAGGCCTTCCCATCTTGGAAGTAAGTGTGTTATTCACAACTATTGTTTCAGTCAGTACCATGGATGGGTTGGTGCGTATGCTGTTCCTGTATTTGACAGAATAAGTTGTGCAATTGTATTCATGCATGGATAAGATCAGCAATATTGAGTGGGCGCTTGATTCCAAATATATTCTTTGCGGTCTATACAAGAGAGCAATGGTTCACGCATGGTCATTGTCACAACCTGAATGGATATACAAAATAGATGAGGGGCCTGCAGGAATTGCCCATGCAAGATGGAGTCCTGACAGTCGTCACATTATTACAACATCAGACTTCCAGTTGCGTCTCACAGTCTGGTCTCTTGTCAATACAGCCTGCATACATATAACGTGGCCTAAACATGCATCTAAAGGTGTTTCATTTACTCAAGATGGCAAGTTTGCAGCTATAGCTACACGGCGAGATTGCAAAGACTATGTTAATCTTCTTTCTTGTCATACATGGGAAATAATGGGCACATTTACTGTTGATACTATAGATCTTGCAGACCTTGAATGGTCACCAAATGACAGTGCAATTGTTGTTTGGGACTCTCCACTTGACTACAAGGTTCTTATTTACTCTTCGGATGGGCGGTGTTTATTTAAATATCAAGCTTATGAAAGCGGACTAGGTGTGAAGACTGTTGCGTGGTCTCCATGTAGCCAGTTTCTGTCTGTAGGAAGTTATGATCAAACGTTGAGGGCTTTGAATCACCTCACTTGGAAACCTTTTGCAGAATTTGTGCATGTGAGCGCTGTTCGAGGACCGGCTAGTGCTGTTGTTTTTAAGGAAGTAGAAGAACCATGGCATCTTGATATGTCAAGTCTTCACTTGAATGATGACAATCCTCATGACATCCAAGATGGCAATCCGGAGAATGCTGCTGAAGGCCATTCTAGGGTCCGCTACAAGGTAGTAGAATTTCCTGTCAATTTATCTTCACAAAAACATGCCTTGGATAAACCAAATCCAAAGCAAGGCATTGGTTTGCAAGCATGCAGCAGAAGAGAGCAGTGCTCGGGTTTCTTTGACGGCAACCGAATGGTATCTCCGTGACTTTGTGAAGCTTTTTCGGGAGCGCCCACGCTAGCAGCCGATGAGAGCAGCATTTGATGAATTGACAGTTGCGCTGCGTGCAGTCCAGATTGATGAAATCTTCAACATTTAATCGCCAAATCAGTGGCTCAGAAAGAACTGTCAGTTGCCAGAACTCCACGCCAAATTTTGCTGAGTCGAGGTAGATTTCTTTTAATCAGCACTGATGGAAATCGTGGTAGGTGGAGCGACGAATTGATCCTGCCTTGTCTTGTCGAAGCTGCTAATTGCTAGTTGTCTATTTTTGGAGACACAATTTTTGTTGCTGGACCGTGACTTATGGCTCAGTAAAAGATCTTGTCCATCATTTGCATGACAAGATACAACACGTTTTTTCTTCTTCTTGTAGCTGATTTCAGCAGTCCAGTCATTGAGTTTAGCTTGACAGTTCCTCACAGCAGCCTCTCGGGAGTCGGGAGTATCTTCACGGTCACGTGGAGTTTTCAGAACAGCCCACGATTTGTTGAATCCCATGTGGAAATGCCCCGCTCAACTTCGATGATCCGTTGGAAGTTGGTGGCCCAATTTTGGGTAGGAACGAATGGCTAAGTGGGAGTTATTTTAAATATAAAAAGTAATGTCATTCAATTCGAGAAAAAATTGGACTTTTTTACTTTTTCCCATTTATTATTATATTAGTTATTTCTTTTAGCTTTAGAATGGCTTTTTGAGCCTATAAAGAGGAGAGCTTTCTTCATTGTAAAGGGATGGAACTTTTTGGGCTGGGAGGATTTTTCCCCAGAGTCAATAAAGAAAATATCATGTTGAGTATTTTTGGGATATGTTGGGTTTCTCCGTTGTAGCTTCGGGTTTTCATAAAGTTATAGACTAGGCCAGCATAGAGGGCTATAATCTAGCACATTGGGCAAGCATTTGCGGTTGCCAAGTTGTTTGTCGCCGTTGTGTTCTCAGAGGTCTGGGAGTAATGAAAAGTAGTCGGTTATACTTCCATTCTCCTGGCCTCTGGTTATGGAACGAACTAGCTTAGTCTCACTTCCGCGAAACACAAAGCTCTTCTGAGTCCCCTTCTGACTCCATTTACCCTTCTGGTATTGGCACTGGCCTTCCCTCAAGGACTGATCCTCCCTTCTCTTCCTGCCCATCAATCCGAATCATTTTCCTTTTTTGCTACCCGAGTTTCTCTAATGAAGCCTCTTCAAATCACCCTGCCCTCAGCTGCACCTGCCTTAGAGATCCGAACTTAGGGAAACCCCCCTAGAGGTGGAGAAGAGCCAGCCTGAAGCGAGGAGAGAGAAGGTGTGGTGACATTGGCCTCTCTCTCGAGAGGTTGTCGCCGGGCTGGCGCGCCCGCAGTTTGGGCTTTCAGCACCCGCGTGCCAGTTTCGGGTGACAACATTTTGGCGCCTTTGCCGGGGACAAAGTCCAGTTCCCGTATTTTGAAGACTATGCTTCATTGACATCTGTGGGAGATTACATTGCAGATTCTTCCTCTCACATGGCGACTCCACGAAGGGACATAGCCCTTGTCCTTTTGCAGATTTGAAGATCCTATTGGGTGTACAGGTGAGCACACTCATCAGAAGGCTTTCAAGCTCACCTTGGAGACTCCACAGTTTGGTATGAGGTATGATTAAACACTTTTTTCAAATTAAGTACCTCATTGTTTGATTTATGGGAGAACCGCATGATATTTGGCACGAGGCTTACAACCCACTGGATTTCTCAAAAATCCTTGGATTTCCTAATCAGTGCTATGACCGTGGGAAGGTGCGTGACATTCTTCCTGAATTTTATGGAAATGATGGTGTTTTAGCCACCCATCATATTGCCTCTCTTTGCAAACTGATGGCTGATTTTAATGTTCATCATGAGGATGATATTATGGTCGTCTTTGGAAAGGGATTTAATGATCTGGTTCTATGGCCTTTTGGATGAATCCATAGATTCAGTGTCAATGCTCCAAAGAATGAGGTGCAACAGGCCATAAATGAGGGAGTATCTAGCCTCCCTTGTCAATTGAATCAATAGTGTAACTGTCAAGTGTCAACATCAAGGGCTCGTTGAATATTGGCTTCTAGTTTCAATATGTCGAGTGAGTGGTCTTGATTGATGAGGGGTAATCCCAATGGCATGAAAATGCTCCTACTTGAGGTTGAAGTAGAAGCAGTTCTAATCTCCAAGGTTGAGGAATTGTTATTAGTATGGAAGAAGCTAGCAATACCTATCTATGTTGGTGTCCTCTAGTGATACCATTATTAAATGGCTCTAATTGTCCTACGAGTCCTCAACGCAACACTGTTTGTTGCTTGGGTCATGGAAGCTAGGGAGTAGTGCCAAACAGGTCTAGTACTGTCCAACTGAGTGGTATCTGTAGTGTGCTTTACCTCACCAATGAGATGAACCAAATGAAAAGAGGCAATCTCTGTTAAAGTTGAAGAAGTGTTTTGGAGTTAATTTGTAGGAAACTCAATATGACCCCATCCCTTGTGTTTCGGTACATGGCAATGTTTCTGGTGGTAAAACACATCTTGAAACATATCTGAAACAACCGAAAACATTCTGGGCACATTTCTTAATTTATATATGCAGGTTGAATCGTTTCAGGGCAATTTTGTGCATTTTCAGGTTTGAATCTACATGTTTCAGGCGTGAAAAAGCTTGCTAGGGGTTGGGTGGGTCTCACTTGATCATTAGAAAGAAAAAATAATCAGAATTTTAAGATAAAGAAAACCTAATTTGCTTCTAGAATAACTTTTAAATTTTATTTTATTTAATTGGAAAAATATTAAGAAAGAAGATTTTAGAAACCCTTAATGGGTTTTGTTCGTATAAAAAATACTATTCTCTTTCAATCCTGACATTTTCTTCAACAACCAACAATTCTGATAGTGATAACAAGGGTTTTTAGTGAGTTGAGGAAATGGGAGCAATTTCTAGAGGACTGCCAGCAAGAGGACTATTGTGGGCTGTTGCCGCCTAAAACACACCTCACTACAGATAAGTCTCCCAACCATTTGGTGTGTTCTTGAGGGCAACTATGAGTTTAGAACCCAATGTCACCTCGATTCCTAACTCCTCTGTTTAGACCCCAACTCCCAAAAGGTCAAGGGGGTAGTCCCTACTTACTAAGTTTATTTAAGGGGTTTAATTTGGAGCTGTAAATTATTAATGTTCAACTAGTTAAATGTAAAGCAACCATGCACGTGTGCAATAATATAATGACAAGCAAATCCTTCTTTGTACATGAACCAAATACAATTGCAAGAGAAAGATAATCAACTATCACTAAACCAATGCCTACTTAGTTTTGGTTATGGAGTCACACACTTATAATATGATACAATAAAATTGCCAAGATATACAAATTACACTAAACCATTCATTCAGGGTTTCACCACAATAATTGAGTAACCACATTTAACACATGTAAAATACTTTAAGCAAATGGGCCAATATGTACGAAATATGTTTGAAAGAGATTGAACCAAATAATAAAGAGGACTATGAAAGTAAATAAAATAAAAGGTTGCGATGTTTTGCAAGTGTCCTGCAGATTTTAGTTTATTTTATGGTCTCTCTTCAGCTTAGGGGTTTAATGTTTGTACAAGAAATGCAAAGCTAACTAGTGTGTCTACCTCTAACGTTTATCCCTTAATTGAGAGAAACTGTTGGGTGCTCAACAAGAGAGCACAAGGCTCCCTCCTAGATCCACAAATCAGCTCCAAGGACAAGCAGGGTGCTCAATAGGAGGACACTAAGTGCCATGAGGTTTCCAACAGCCTCTACCCCCCTAGCTCCACAACAAGTCCTTATTTTCTCAATATTGCAATAAATGGTTAAAGGGCTTATTAATCTAGCCAATTCAATATCTAGCCCTTTTTTGTCACCGAGGGTCGGGTGAACTGCCAAGGGGAGTGAATACGGGGCCAAAGCGAGGCAAGGTTGATTTCACTCTTAACAAAGAAAATGAATTAACAATTATGAATAATACAAGCCAACATGATATTGCAAGGGTGGTGAATCCAACTCACATGCAAGGTGTGGGCAATATGAAAATAAAAGAAAATGCAATACAAGCCATCACGATATTGCAAGGGTGGCGAAGCCAACTCACATGCAAGGTGTGTGCAATATGAAAATAAAAAAAAATGCATTAAAAGCCAACACGATTTTGCAAGGATGGCAACGCCGAATCACTTACAAGGTGTTGGCAAATAAAAATTAAAAAAAATGAAATACAAACTAAACTAACCCCAAGCCAATCAACAATTGTTGATGCAAGGGTGGGCAAACCCAACTTGCGTTGCAAGCAATGATGGCAAACAAATGAAATTTAAATGCAACTTGAAATGCAAAAGAAAATCAAGTCTAATAGACTCTCTTGGACTTGTTACAATGATTGGAATTTCAGTGAAAAAGAAAGAGAGCAAAGAGGTAGAAAAATAATAATTTCACCCCTTCTTGGTGATGGCCGTGAAACCCTTCTTTTATGGTGGCCTTTGCACCTTCCTACGGCTGAAATTTGGTAGAGTTTCTCTTTGTTTTATCACCAACCTGCTAAAAACATCAAACATAAAAGTATAGAATATGCCCAAAATCACGTTGGGGAAGTTCGAATGTTAGTGAAAAATATACACAAAATTTCTACAAAAATTGCCAAGTAAATAATTTCAAATAAACTTGAGTATGTGAGAGGTTAAATCAGCTTTAAAACATTCAACAAACTAAAAACAATATTCAGAAATTTATATGTGAGAAGGAGAAATTTTGCCCTTTGCTCTTCTAGATTTGAAAAATGGGGCATCCAAGCAAGGAATCCCACTCTTAAATCCAAATAACCTGCACTTGTAAGACCTTTGCTACACAACTAAAAGAGGGTGAGATTAATATAATGAGCAAAAAAATCATAAACTTCAACCAAGAATATGTATGAAATTCCTTACTACAAAAACAAAAATTCACATAATCTATGGCAAAGAAATTACCATAAACCTTACCAAAGCTAAGAAGTTTGCTTCCTTGGCCTCCCAAACTTGAGTGGCTACTTGAGCATGGAACCAAATTATCCAACAACACAAAGGGACACAAGATTCCTCCTAAGCCAAATGGCTGAAAATTACAATAGCCCAAAAATAGGAGAGAATGAGAGCAAGAGCAAGAAGAGAGTGAACAAGAGCATCCAAGATTGTAACCCAAATGAGGAGGAGAGGCCTCCTTAAATAGGAAAAAGATGAGAGAGATCCCTCTTGCATGCCCAACACTTGTCATTTGAATGAAAGAGGAGCCCATGAAGCGGGGGGCACCTCCTTGAGGAAGCGCTTCCTTGGGTGAAGAACCCAATAATGTGTGGGGGAAACCCCCCTCTTATGCTTTGATAATCATTTCTAGGTCAAAAGAGGGGGACCCATGGAGGTGGGACCTCTCTTTTTGATTTGTTTTCCAATCTTTGAATTTCTATGGTCAAGAGGGCGCCCCCCCCAAGGGAGTCAACTTCATTTGGAGATACACTTGCATGGGGGCCCCTTTATGCTTTAAACATTACCTTGGGTACATAATATAACCTTTAGAAGCTTTACTTCCCCCCTTCAAATGACTTTAGGCACTTTTCCAAAATTTGGCTTGCTAATTATTTGCCAATTGTCTTGATTTCCTTGACTATGTTGCCGCCTAATTTGCACCTCTAGTAACATGGCAAAAATATTCAAGCCACTGGTGCGACCTTGGGGGCAAGCTCAAGCCAAGTGCTGTCACCTGATACTCAGCTCCTTCGTCTTGGCTAACTCCTAGCAGAATCCAAGGGGGGTGGACCCTATAAAAAATAAATCTAAGGTTGTTTCTAACTATGAAAGTAGGAAGCACAGATTTTCTAGGAGTTTTAAAATGGAATGAATTTAGATATTACCCACCAATTACTGCAAATAAAATTACTTTAGCAACACTTAGTCAAATAGACACACAATATTCAAGACACATTGCGAAATTAACTTATGCAAAAAATAACAGAATAGATTAGTGCCAAAATGAAGAAAATGCTTTGCCAATGTGGGTTGCTAGTATAGTCTCAGTGAAAGTATTGCAATGTCTTGGTTGGTAAATTTTAGATTATTAAATGAGTAATTATGGGAGTGGGTAAATTCTTGGTCGGTTTTATTAATGTGGTAATTATTTGGATTATTAGAAAGGAGGGGGATTCTCGATATACCACGAAGGTGCAAGGAATATGTCCAGACTCACCAAGTGTGGTAGCACACGAGGTAATGTGGGCTGAATGGAGTCACAGGGGGATGTTCAACACTACACCAACAAGGATGTAGACTAACAGGGCCTCGCGGTCACTT
Organism: Pseudotsuga menziesii; assembly: GCA_001517045.1. Classification (NCBI taxonomy): domain Eukaryota; kingdom Viridiplantae; phylum Streptophyta; class Pinopsida; order Pinales; family Pinaceae; genus Pseudotsuga; species Pseudotsuga menziesii. Next base: position 121,925 of record LPNX010357879.1, on the reverse strand, counting down.
TTCAATTGTTCTCGCTTCCTCTGCACAATTTCCCCACACGAAACAAAACACAATGTTGGATTTTCATTGTTTGGGAGATTGATTAAAAATGAAACTAGTTACTAGTGGCCCAGATCCTTTATTGATACAACCAACTGATCAGACGAGGCTGCAGTAGAAGTAGAGCATACGAGGATTAGGGCCTTGTTAATTTTAAGGATTGTTGAACGTAATTTGTCTAATTAGAAAATGCAATCCCAAGAATCTCTTTCCACGTTCAATACTCGGGAAAGCCCTTATCCATGAACCATACTTGAGAGAGCAAGGGGGTTTATTTTAAATATTGCAGAAACAAAGGAAAGCTTTTCTAATAAAATTCTACCACGAATCTCTTTCCCCTTTTAAGGATACTCGAGAAAGCATGGGGTAAGTATTTCTTTTACTTTAATCACCAAAATAAAGCATAAATAGAAAAATAAAATGAACTAGCTAGAAATCACAAATCACAAAAATGGTGCACCGACGCAGATCTCCCTAAGGGGGATGAGGAGTGGGCTTTGGTGAGCTTACTCTAAACCTTATTTACTTTTTACAATGATGAAAGAATGCACTTTGGTCCACAAATCGGGATCCAAAGGCTTACAACAACATAAAAGAAAATATTTTTGGTGAAAGGGGAACTTCGTTGAGCTCTTAATGGTTCATTTTCCCGCAAAACGGCCAGAGTTTCCTTCTCCTTTTTGTTATACCTGCTAAAAATCAGCAAGCTATCAAATACAAAAGATGCTCAAAGACCCTTTAAGAGAGTCTTCGAACAATCTCCGGAAAATCTTAGAAAAATTCTAAGGCAAACAACTTTAAAGAACTAACAAAATAACACAAAAGGACAAGTTCTTTTGTGGATCTTGGCTCAGTTTTAGGGCAGCCAATGGGAAGCACTCTTATCTTGCAAAATTTAACTTTGTAAATATCAGAAAATGAAACTTTCATCCTAGCCTTTAGATCTTAACAAGAAAGCAACTAAGAAACAAAAGGATCTATATACTAGCTCTAGCTTGCATATGAAACATATTTATAGAACAACTAGCATCTATTTACGTTGCCAAAGGAACTAGATCTAATTGTGATTTTAACTTTTAAAAATGATAGATCTAATTAGATTTGCAAGTTAATATAGTAACCAAAGAAAATAAGTAATAAAGAGAAAGAGAAGAGCAGCTTGGATCTTTGAGCAAAGAAGACTTCGAAGGTTTAGACGTGTGGGACACCGAGGGTTTAATATTTCGTAAGAGATTTGAAAGAAAAAGAGCAAACAAACACATTACTTATTTAAATCGGGTAACCTGCAACTAGCAACATACTTGCACACAAGCCATTAAATCTAGAAATGAAATAAGACAAAAGCCAAGAAAATATGAGCATAAACAAATGACACATATAAATCTTAAATCTCTAACCTACTGCAATTAAAAGATGAACTAAATCAAACAAGTTTTAGTAATCCTTCCTACAAAATTGATACCAATCCTTCCAGTAGGCTAGATTTTCATAAAGCAAGTGCACAAAGACCAAATATAGGTTACCTCATGAAATCAAAATAATACATCCACTTAATTGATAGCATCACACAACATGGACCTCCAAAGCCTATTTATTTCTCAACAACAAAAGATAGTACAACAATTACAATTCTCCAGCCTCTGCTCAACAAACTCTAACCAACTTGAATGGGGGAGAGCAAGGCTTTATTTATATCCAGAGAGGCCCAAGGGGGCGCAAGTTAACACTGACAGATGAGGGGGCGCCAAACTGGAGAGAAGAAGAGTTTACATGAGTTACACTGAGGTGGGAGTGATAGTGGTAGGCGCCACCTCTCCACCTACCAATCACCAACCCAATAACCAATTGACACTTCAACCAACTTGTCAATCCCAGAGAGAGGGCGTAAGATCCAAGCCCTGAACAACTCGCAGATGCCTATATCATCACTGAAGCTCACGTTTTTGACTGGGAGTGAACGCACCTTTACTCAAGGAAGCCAATAGAAACTGATTTCAATCAAGTCGGACAAGAATCCACTTATTAGGATTTTGGATATTCTCTCCAATTTAATTAATGTTTTGGATTTTTGGAAATTTTTGACTTAAGTGATAAATTTATCACTTAAATCTTGGAAAAAGTGGGTGTAAGGGTACAACGGGTGCTCTGAGCTAGAAAACGAGCACCCCCATGGCAAAATCCGACTTCTAACCACACCTTTATTACATCAATAGTTTTCCCAATGAAACTATTAAAAAATAGCATAAGTTTACAAGAAAAATTATTTTTTTCAAAACATGAAATAAAACCAAGGGGGACCTAGCACATGTCCATATGACTCAATAATAATGTCTGGCATGTTCATATACATTGACCCATAAACTTTAACAACCTCCTAAGGCCCAACCATCAAGACGACCATTTCAGCTTTGGAGGAGCAGTGAAAAACTTGAAAATTATAAGTTGTTTATTCAACAACATATAATTAAAAAGGAAAAAACACCTTGGAATACCTGGATTGATATGTAACTCCTAGGAAGCCAAGTTCTTTACAAAAAACCCATGCTAACACATTTTTTACAACTCCCCATGAGGTATGAACATGTGGTAAAAAAAAAGAAAAAAGGGGCCCTAGAAAGCCTGAATGGACTTCTGAATTTTTGAATTTGAACAATTATTTGTTCATCTTTGGCGGCTTACTGAAAGTCCAACTAGATGCAACCTAGTCGGTAACAGACTGACTTAGACAAATTTGTCCAAAACCTTAGCAAGACTTGTGTGAATGACTTCAAACTTAGCCCAAAGGTGTAGGGGGACTCATGCCATTGATTTTGAGTACCCATACCCCTATTCGTGGGTACTAGGTGCCACTTATCCCTATTTTCATTACAACATTTTTATGTTGTGGGACAATTTTTAATCACCAAAAATTAAAAATTCTAGGTAAAACTTAACGAAATTCCGCAAGACTCTAGATAGTGTCTAGCCTGGTTACATAGAATATTCCTGGGCCTTAGTCACCCCGTGGACTCAATCATTAGAACGCCTTTCATCACTTTGGGGGAAATTTTGAGTGAAAAATTCAGATAATTAAAATCACTAAAAATGACTTCCCTATTGAAAGAGCCCTAGGTAACTAAGTTATACAAAAACTAGGCCTTCATGCTGACATATCATTACAAAATCATCTGTAGGGGTACGAAAATTTCATGGAGAAAAGATAAGAAGAAGAGTTGTCTCGCTTGAAAAACCTTTATTAGGTACTTCTTTTTCATCTTCAAGGCACATGGTACATGGTTGGCCACCTAGTCGCTTAGGTGGTCAACATGGGCAACATAAACACTGTTCTTGTCTTCATTATCTTCAAATAGAAACTTTCTTTGTTGATTTTGCGACATTCATGGCCTTTTAAAACGTGGTGTTCATCTTGCTCATATACCAAAATAAGTCATGGAGAATGATCTTTATCCTCTTTGGATCTTTTTGAATAAACTTGTACCTATTTCAAGGGGTGTTTTTTGGGAATAGGAGGATGGTCTTTGTAAGAAGCCCTACAAGGGATCTTACAATAGGGTGAAGGCACATTATTGCATGAAGGGGAAGATTGTATTGATGGTTATGATAAAACAAGTATAGCACATGAAATTGTTCCATATGAAAAGGAGCATAAGATGTGCAAAGGCTCAAATGAAGGAGAACCCAACATGCTAGCCATTCTCCATTTGTGTAATATATAAGGCTGATTTTGGAATTTGGATTTTCTTGGGGTAGATGATGATGTTGATGGATTTGAGGGCTAGTGTAGATGATATAAATATATAAGTCTGATTTTGGATTTTCTTGGGCTAGATGATGCCATCCATTGCATCAGAGCCGTTCAATGAGCAGGGGCACTAAGCGTAGTTATTTTGATCATAAACAAATAATAATTACACGTTATTGTATGCCTATATATGGAAAGATATCCATTTATATGAATAGATAAGATAGATAAGATAAGATAATTTTATTATTGTCCACTAATGACCACAAAGTAGGTCAACGAGACTATTGGTTACAATGATAGAGTATGCATGTGGGAGGATCAAACGATCTCCCTTAAAGAGAGTACAATATAAATAATGAAATAGTCATGTAGTCCAAAACAGGGGCGAGGGAGCTCAAGTGGACCTGATCTAGGAGCCGAGAATGTTGAGGAAGGTCTGGTACTCCTAACATCTGAGGCTGAATGAAGAAAACTGAGTGAACTGTAAGAGTGTCTGTTGTCCTGAATCGTGGTCGGTAGGCGCAGATCGCCCTCTGGAATGTTGTCGGTGGGATTTAGAAGGTCCTGGGCGTCTTTGGGAGGGAGGTTTGGTGTAGGGTTGCCGTTGAGGTCTCATGGGTCGAGAGCCCCCAACCTTTACTGATTTGGGGGTAGGGTCAATATTAGAACCAGTGGATCTCTTTGTGCCCTTGGATGTCGGTAGTATGTTGAAGAACGTGGTGATCTGTTGTGTGGTGTCTGGTCTAGTGGGAGGCTGGAGGATCTGGCCTCGAAACCTAAGAGCCTACTGAATATAAAGTGCTAGACATCTCTGATCGGTGTATCTGAAGAAATCAGCTAGAGTTTGGGGTCCTCTGAACAAGCAGTAGAAACGTCCTCTGATCTCATAGTAGACAGGACACTTGAAGATAAAATGTGACTCGGTTTCCACTTCCCGTAGGTGGCACAGCTAGCAGATCCTATCTACTCTATCGATTTGGTGATCTGACTCTACCCGGAGTCTATGTGATCCTACTCTGAATTGTCTGAGAGGGATCCGAAGAGCATGCTTCCAGTGACGAAGCGTATACTTGGGCCGGACAATGAGCTTGTCTCTGATCTCCAAGAAATGTTCAGCATAAAAGGCCATCTTGGGGGCAACCCTCCCGGAGGGTTGATCCAGGTGACCTGAACGAACTGCTTGTAAATATCTTCTCGGATGATCTTATTCAACTCTTGTCGGATAGGTAGAAGGTGACTCGGGGCATCTAGTGAGTACTGGAATAGGGGAAGATGATCTAACTGGATCCCCACTGAAGCAAGGAGGCTCGAGACCCCCGTGAACCAACACTTGGCCTTTCCTGGATGGGTAGCACCAGCAATAGTCTGAGCAGAGAAACGTGCTAAATACAGGTGCCTATCCTGACCTTTTGAAGAGTTGGTCAAACCTCGGATCCGATGTATGAAGGAGACCAATCTGAAAACTGTCTCGAGGCGGAAGGGCTGGGCTTCGAATTCGGCGAGGATGATGTGTTGTGGCACTGTCTGCTTGCACCTGATAATACGCCGGAGAAGGAGGATCTGGACTCTTTCAGCTGATGCCCAATCTGACTCTAGTAGGGAGGGCCCGCAGACTTCTGATCCATATAAAACAGTGGGGCGGATCAAAGTATTTAGTAGGTCCATTTTGGATGAGATATCTTGGAAGTGGTGACGGAAGCATTGTCTCTCGAGGAGGGCTAGAGACCTGTACCCCTTGTTGATTCGAGGTTGGAGGGCTGACCGAAGACTGAAGCGGGGCCCCGAAAACTGCAGTCCGAAATGTTAAAGTTTTTGCAGCTGCGAGACCCATTCTCAGAGAGGATGGTACCCTAGTTCGTCGACTAGGGCAGAGTAAGACCCTAGAAGGTAGCCTAGGGCCCCCAGTAGTCTCCTGGGGTTCTTGGTCTAGGACCAAGCAAGTTGATGCCATGGCAAAGCCCCTAGCATGTGGCTAGGGCCCCTATATGCCTCAAGGGTATTCTAGTTTGGGACCAGGGACGCGATGTCCAAGTAGAGCCTGCAGGTAGAGGCAGAGATATATTCTGGTCTGTAACCAGGACACAATGTCCAAGGAGGTCCTGCAGGTAGTTGATCAACTTTCAGTGTGAGACTGAAACTTAGCTTAGTACTGAGAACCATTCTGCGAGAGAATGGAGGACCTGGTCAGGGTCCAGTTATTGATCAACCTGTTTCAGTGTGACACTGAAACTCAGCCTAAGGCTGAAAGCCATTCATTAAGAATGGAAGATAATGATGTCCCCTCTCCTAATCGGTTATTGCTAGGTTGCTTCTCAAGGGACTGGCCACCCCTTGACGATGTCCCTAATACCTAACCCTTAGGAGCAGTGTTAAGGACAAAAGGATTGTACCATCCGTTTGGATCTTCCCCTTTATAAAGTGATGACAAAATTATATAAAACAATGTACCTTGAGAGAGAAAAGTTTACTGGTCCTGTTGTGTTGTTTGTCCACCTTTTATGGTTCACATTATCCTGTGGGTATGTGGGTTGTTGTAACCCTTTTGGTTGACACTTAGTCCTTTACTTGGTCCTGTCACTCTTACTGGTTTGCACCTTTGATTATGATGACTCCTACTTTATGTTTTTTTTTATCCTAAGTATTTTTTACCTTATGGTTGATTAAAGGACCATTGGACCTTTCATTATTATGGTGACTTTATTTTTGATGAACCTTATGACCTTTTCTTTTATAAATTCATTAAAGATTACTTCATGGTTTTATTTAAATAAAACCTTTATGGTAAAGGTTTTATTTTTATGGTTTTATTAAAACAACTTTGGACCTTTATTTTACTATGGGCCACTTTAACCTATCCTAAGAAAATCTAATTGTTATCTTTCACCTACCATATAACCTATATAAGGAAAAATATTATACGTTTTCAATCTATGGGATTTTGCTCCATGGCTTACCTTCACGGGCTTTCTTTCACGGTTTGTTTTCACGGCTTCCTTCACGGCTTGTTTTCACGACTGGTTCTTTCACGGCTTAGCTTCATGATTCTTTCACGGCTTGTTTTCACGGGCTGTCTTCATGGGTTTACCTTCACGGGCCTGTCACGGGTTCCTTTGCGGTGATATCTATCTGCCTGCCGGTTTCTTCACGTGCTGGTGATCGCTGCTATCTGTCTGGCTCTGCAATTTCACTTGACTGCTCCTACCGGTTCCCTCACGGGTTTATCCTCTGTCGATTCCTTCACGATTTGATTTGCTGGTTCCTTCACGGGTTTCTCTGCCGGTTCCTTCACGGTGATTGTCTGCGATCTTTTACCCGTCTGGTCTTGCCGATTTCTTCACGTGGTTATCCACTGCAATCTTGACCGTCTGCATGCTTCCTCCGCGAGCTTTCCCTGCGTGGTCTGCCTTGTGTGACTCTGATTCATATCATCTTGTGACTTTCACCTTATGCATTGACTTTGGTTGACTTCCACCGTGATCATAAATCCGTCTCTATGCGACTACATCTGACTATGTGTCTCTATGCATTTGCATCCTCACTAGCATAACTGTGTCCTTCTTTAGCTTGACTGTACAAGGTATGACTGTGTGTCATTTGTCAGCATGACTGTACTAGGTATGATTGTGCTTCTTAACTAAGAAGTCTGGGTCAGTATGCTTCTGCCTTAACCATCTTAGGCTCTCTCTCAAGGTACGTAAAATTGTTTGCCTAGTTGACTTGTCCCTTCGGTGACAAGATCAAATCTGAGTATAAGGTTGATTCAAACACTGGTCATGATTCTTTACTGCTGATTTTTATTGTATGTTGGTTTATCATATTGTTACTGCACATGGCATTTGATGATTCTCGAGGACCAACGTTAACGCAGTATCTAATGAAGCGTTAAGTTGAAAGAGATGAAAATTATGTTCTTGCTTTATTACAGTTTAAATTTTGTTAGTGGCACTATTCTGAATCTGAATTTATATGTTCATGCACTTATGCTTATTGCTTGTATTAAAACATCACTAACCCTTAAATTTCAACACTAAATACGTATAGGTACTGGTGATCTCCACTTCCTCTCCCTTGAATAGGAAACAGAAGTATGAGGTTTGCTTTGTTCCATTGAAGATCATAACCTTTGTTTTGCCCAGATTCATCGTTAGCTTCCTGAGTTCACAGAACAGGGCTAAAGCATTAAGTTGTCTTTGCAGACCTTCCGAGGAGGAAGAAAGGAGTACAATGTCATTAGCGAAAAGCAGGATAGAGATTAGGACCTGGTGGAGGAGGCATCCATCTGTTTTGTGTGTGTGCTCCTGGAGGAAGGCCTCCAACTCGTCAATGTAGATTCCAAACAGAGTGGGGGAAAGCGGGCACCCTTGTTTCACCTCAATGGTGCTGAGGATGAACTCAGATAACCCTTGTGATGTGCGAAGGAGGCCCCGAACGGACTCGTATAGACGCATAATGGCTGTCAAAAGGATCGGCGAGACTCTAATGTTTCTGAGTTGCTACAATAAATCCTTTCTCGAAACTGAGTTGAATGCTTTCCGTAAGTCTACGAAGCAACAATAGACTTTCGAGGAGCAGTGACGTGCCTCCTTAATCACTGCTCGGAGAGTAAAGATGTGATCGATAGTCTGATGTGCTGGTCTGAATCCTGCTTGACCCCGAGCTCTAAGATTTTTCTATTCAAAGTCCCTGGAGAGATTCATATGAAGAACTGTAGCATAGAGTTTGGAGAACGTGTGGCCTACCATGATCGTTCTGTAGTCGTTAGGTTCAGAAGTGGCTCCAGACTTGTGAATCGGATGGATGATATGATGAGACCAGACCGACAGAAATCCTTCCTGCACTAGGTGATTAAAGAGATCAGCTAAGTACCTGACCAGAAGCAAGAGACCCTGTTTGAAGAACTCTACTTGGTAGCCTTCCTCATCTGCTGATTTGCTGCTACTCAACGCCCGGATGGCTTCTGTGACATCATTGTTAGTGAAAAGGCTGCAGGAGGATGGGGGGGAGGCCACATGAATATCAGCCTGTCCTGTAATGTCATAGAGCTTGGAGGTGTGGGAGAACATAGAGGCAGGGTCAAGGTTGGGTGACAGAGGGGAGCGTCGGGAAAGAATGGTACGCCATAACTACTTCAAGGAGTGGACGAGAAGAGTTGAGAGGTCCTGTCTTCTCTGGGAGATAAAGTGTCGTTTCTTCCAGCGAAGGAGATGGCGGTAAGATTCTTGTATGTCGGGGTAAGTAGGATAGGAGTGGAGGAAGGCATGACGGAGTTCTCAGTGAAGTGATTTGCAGTCTTCGTCATACCATTTGTTCATGTTTTAGTGGTATCCGAGGAGGTACGAGTGGAGTGGGAGAAGGAGTTGAGCGCTGCTTTCTAGATTGCCGATGAGAGACATTGGTACTTGGTGGTGGCTGAGTCAAGTGAGGAGAACTGGACTTTGGGCAAGAGGATCTGGTGGAGTTCTGAAAGGAAGATATCAGGGTCGCCCTCAACAAAACATAAGGTGGTCTGGGGGGGAGGGGTGTTTGCTGGGGGGGAGCGGTGTTGGAGGAGGGGGGTCGATTTGGAGGGAAAGAGAAAGAAGTGCGCGGTCAACTATGGGGATGTGGAGGATGGAAAGGTCTCGGATGAAGGGGAGTAGGCTTTGACTGGCTAGAGTGTAGTCCACCACACTAGCTCCACCACCATGAGGCCGACATGTGAAGAAATGAGAGTTTGGGAAACAAGGGAGGCCATTTAGAATAAGCAGTTCGTGTGATTCCCCCAAATGTAGGAGGTGTTTTCCGTAAGCTGTAGTGGGGCCCAAGGCATCTTCTGAAATCTGGTAGAGACCTACCGCTGCGGGATCTAGTCCTGTAGTGCAGAACACATCTTCGGATTTGTCATGGAGAGGAACCTAGAGGTTTTTGGTACGGGCGTTAAAATCCCCCATAAGTATAACCTCTCCGTCAGCAGAGTACTGGGTGATGTCGGCGTATAGATCCATAAAAGGGTCCTCGTTTGCTCCGTTGTGAATGGAAAATGATGATGATGAGGGCGGAAAGTAACAGACTGCGAGGTAGACGTGTCCCAGGGGGGAGATCTTGGTTCTGATCCAGATCCACATGAATCTAGCGCACTCGTCGGATGCCATCAAGGAGACCCTCTTCCTGAGAGAGTCTCTAACTAAGCAAGCAACTCCTCCTGAACCCCTGACTCCACCAGAGCTCCTTGTCTCTTGTCTGCAGATTGAGAACTAGTGGTAACCTGTGATGTCCAGGAGAGGCTGTACAGGGCTCGCATGGGTCTCGGTCATAAGGAGGATATCCGTTGATGCGAGTGCGTCATACAAGAGACCTGGAGATGACCAGAAGGACCCATTTCCATTCCAACAATGGACAGTGATACTTGCACCCTGTCGTCTCTCTGGCTGACCCTATCATTTAGAGCTTCTTGTTCGAGGTGTCCATCCAGGGGGGAAGGAATCTCGAATAACTGCTCGAAGGTTCTTGATTACTGCCCATTTTCCTGCTTTTCTTGCTGCTGCGACCTATTCCCTGGATTGTTTTAGTTCTGCAACTTGCGCTCAGATAAGGTCCTCATCAAGAAATATCCTGTTTGGGAGTGAGAACAGTTTGCGTTTAGATCTAAGGGAACAGAGCTTGTCTGCTGCATTGTTGAATCTAAGAAAGAGGGTGGAGTTGAGGCCCACCCAAGCTCTGTCCAAGGTTAAGTTTGGGAGGCCGAGGGTGTCTCAGGAACCGGGTTCCTACCTCCATAGGGTCGACGGAAGGAAGTGGTTGAGGGAGGCCTCTAACTTTCAGATTCAGTTCCCTTGTGCGTCTGGTCCGTTCTTCGACAATTTTGGCCTGTACGACCTCCTCGACAGCTGTGAAGGGGTTTTTGTTTTTTCGCTGAACTACTTGTGCCCATGAATTGATATGTGTCTCTGTCTCCTGTTTAAAGGAGGCCTGTTGGGATTTGATTTCTTCTTGTTTGGTCTTAAGGTCCCGGATTTTTGAGGATGTGAGGAGCCCTGTTCTTTGTTTTCTTATATCATTTTCTTGAGGGATAGGTTGTCCCCTTCAATTTTCGAGACTCTCGTAGTGAGAGAGCCCACCTTTGAGCGGAGTCTACCATTTTCGGCTTCAAGAAATTCCAGTTTCTTGAGCATTTGTTTAATTTGAGATGTCCAAAACGCAAAATTTGACTCTAATGCAATGTCCATGGGGCTGTAAAATTCTGGGTTACCTCGGCATTGCCTGAGGTATCGAAATTGGCCTCTATCATTGTAGTCTCAGATGGGCGTTTTGGGAATTCCTTTTGACTCCTGGTCTTCTTTCGAGTCCTCCATAAACTGTCGAGCGCTGGTGACCGAGGGGATGGGGGTATAGCCCAGTGAGCAAGGAGAGGAGAGCAAGGCAGGGAGGGGGGAGGCGAAGGGGCTGTGTGAAGTGGAGGTCACGGGGAGGTGTGCAGAGGAGGTCAGTAGCCCAGGCAGCGGTCACGTTGGTGGAACCGCGCGCAGGTGGGTGCTGTGAACCTCGTGCGTTTAAGGGGACGAGCGGTCACACAGGAGACACGCAGGCACGCGGGGTTTGGAGTCGCACAGCTGCACGGAGGACGTGAGGGAATCGTCGAAAGGTGGGCGGAGGGGGGGCCGCGCGAGCTGGGAGAGCTGCGTGGAGGGGCAGCAGATGTGGAGTGGAAGAGGGAAGTTGTGCATGTGAAGGGAGTCGCGCGTGAGCAGGGAGAGGAGGAAGTGACCGCGTGGGGAAGGTAGAGGTTCGCGCAGAGGAGGGTTCGTGGGGAGAGGAGCTGCACTCTGTGGGAGCCACGCACGAGTAGAGGAGGCTATGGGAGGAGAGGAGCAGGAGACGTTCGTTGGGCAACGGGCCATGCAGAGGGCTTGTGCAGAGGGGTCCTTCTTTAAGTATCAAACAGAAGAATGAAATTGATCAATATCAGTGTTGAAAAACTCTCCGAAAAATCGTCGACTTTTTAAAAAGTCGCAATTTTTAACCTAAGCAGAAAAATTGGCTGGAAAAAATCGTTACTTTTTAACTTTTCAAAAAGTCACAAAGGCTAAGAATGGCAAGTCCCAACTTTTCTCGACTTTTTCCAAAAAATCTCCATTTTTACTAAAATGGCTAATTTTCCACAAATTTGCCATTTTAGCCATTTTGTTGTATACTAACACCTTTCCTCTACCGTATAAATATTTCAAAACTTTGTTGTATTTGAAGATCAAACCATGCAAAGATAATCTATACAAAATATGTATCCGTTTATCAAAGATCACAATGGTAATTGAATTACTTCTTTCACTATTAGGAAATTTTTTGAGCAAACATATTTTGAGTGATCATCATAGCACATTGTGGGAAAAAGAGAGCAATGTTTCAAGTGGTAGATGAGTTAGGGCTAAATGTGAGGTTGATGTTGGAAATTCAATTTGGGAGGAGTGAAAAATACATCTATGATTTATCACCAATACAAAACAAGAAATACGTTTAATGGCTGACAACTAAATCAATAGAATATACCTTAAAAAAATTAGGTTTAAGTCATAAGATGGAGGGACAAATAAAAAGCATTTACGAAAACCTTATATAAACCTAATCATTGGAGTAGGGAAGAATATGAAGTATGAATACATTGATATTAGATAGCTAGATGCTAGTTTTTCTCGAATACATTTATATATGTGATGTCATGTTGTATTGGTTATCCACTTTTGAATAAGTATGAATGGAAAACTAGGGAAGAGAGCATTGATATTAGATAGCTAGATGCTAGTTTTTCTCGAATACATTTATATATGTGATGTCATGTTGTATTGGTTATCCACTTTTGAGTCCTTGATTGGACAACTATGATGTTTCACGATACAGTATCGACTTTGATGTATCATTTTACATTTGGCATGACTACATGATGATGATATACATCAATGCTTTCTCCATATTTATGTTCCAATGCGTTTATTTGATGTTATTGTTGCTTTAAATGTTTAAAATTCTGAAAAAAATGAATGTATTTTGTATTTTTTAATGTTTGTCGACTTTTCCCGATTTTTCTCGATTTTTTCGCCGATGTTGCCGAGAAGTTGTATTTGGGACCCTTGCCAACTTTTTGCCGATGCTGACTTTTTCAACATTGATCAATATAGATTCCCATTCATATGTATCTATGTATCTATAGATAGAAATTGAAATACAACCGTAATGCTACATAGCAGTAAGCCCCAAATACTCCGTTCATTTGGCAAAAAACACTGGTTTGGGTCCATAAAGCGCGACCATGGAGGGGGGCTCTAGGGGGCTGCCTCAATGGCGGTACTTTCTCTTTTTTCTGCGCCCGTTCCATATGAGCTTCGCCTGCATTGGTGCTTATCCTCTTATTCATCAGACGGTTTTCCTCGAATTGATTTCGTCATTATTTTCCAACCCAAATGGAAAAAAGGATGTATCACATCGAGAAGTCATATCATTCCCGGTCCTCGATAACGAGGTTGTCGAATTTGAGTGTCGAGTGTAGATCCTTTAAATATATAAGGCTGATATTGAATTTTGCATAATCTAATCATGGATGGAAGTTGATATATACATGCGTTTTTTATTAAATTTTCATTTCTCTATCATTCTAATTATCTTGACCATTTCATTCAAATTTTCTTGATAATTTGCTATATATATTTATTTTTTTAAAATTTATTTTCTTGTATTTTTCAAATTTCTGGTTTCTCATTTCCTAAAATTTCCGGGGTTGTGTTTTGACGCCGATCCTATTTTTAAAACCCATACCTATTTTGAAGTTTTGTGCCACTTAGCTTTGAAGTAAACATTGTGAGAGAGACAGTGAGGCCCTAATGAAAAGATTAAGTTTGCTAAATGGCTTTTAAGAGTTTTTGGATTGAAGGAGGAGCTTGAATCAACGATCCCCCATGAAATGAACAATAATGCATTTGATAATGTCTTCTAAAGAAAGTCTTAGAGTAAATGGAGGTTGTTTAGTAGAGGTACCTAATGGAGGGCTTTGCATAAAGATAATCTTGCTATCCAAGGTTGACAAGCATCTAGAGGGTGGAAGGCGGGGCAGGGAACTAGTGATATGCTCTTTCCAATGAGAAATGTGCTATGTTCTTGGGTAGCAAAAGCTCCCCATGTCAAGAAGTGTGGCCTCTCTGTGGTGGGGCAACTTGAGTGGAAAGACATGTTAGATTGATTTGCTTCTATCTAAGTGAAGATTTGCTGTGTTTACATGTTGCTTAACGCTCCCACTAGCTAAGATTAGTTGAAAGAGAGAAGAAATCAACTTGGTATATCTAGAGGGGCCATGCGAGTCTTGCCACTTAAAGACATTAACCTAAAGAATAATGCTAGACATATTTGGTTGGGGTAGCGGAAGAAAGAAGACAATGAGCTCGTTCAGTCCTTATATAGAATATTGGATCACATAGTAGAAGGGACATTTGAAGATGAAGAGATCCTTAGTCTCAACCTTTGGAAGAGAGAAATGTGGACAAATCCTATCTTTCTCAGAGTTATGGCGATCTAACTGAATACAATGTTGGTGAGAGTGCCCTTTCAACTGGCCCAAATGGAACCCAAGACCTTGAGAGCAATGTTGCTGTAAGTAACTTGATTGAATAATAAGATAATCCACAATTTGTAATAAGTGCCTCTCATAGAAGGCTAAACGTACTCTCTAATTTCCCTAATAATTTCCCCTTTTAAAGGAAGAAAATGGTGGTGGGAGGGAGAGCATACAAAGATAACTTGTAAGTCGGTATTTGATCAATGATGATAGCCACAAATTGTTGAAGCGATGATGCCTTGAAATACCAACTTTGTTCCAGGCTAAGAGACCTAAAGAAACAATCTCAATAGAAAGCAAAGAGAGAAATATGAATACATATCATGACCCATGATTGAGTTAGTAAATGGTTGTGGCCTGTGTAGAAATGAGGTGAGCCTAGAAATGGTATGGATGAGCCTAGAAGGGAAGAGCCTCGAATTCAGCATGGAAACTGTAGTGGGAAATAATTTTTTTACAATGGATCATATGCTATAACGTAATGTTATGGACTCTTTCAATATGACAATGTTCCATTGAGAGATGTCTCAAACAATGCTGAAATTGTACGTTCAATTTGAATGTTATTACTTATTTTAAACATTTTTTTATATGTGATTATAGAGAGGAAACCATCGACATCGTTGTGTAATAAAATTGCCCACTTGTAAATTTAACACTCTAGAAAACTACCTACCCATCATTTTCTCCATATAGATGTATGCTAAAACTAATTCTTATATATATATATATATATATATATTAAATGCTCAATGTTTTACTAGTTTTATTGCTTTATTCACATGGACTTCTATTTAATATATATTAAATAAGAAACAACTAATGATGAGGCGACCTTAAAATAAGGATAAATAATTTATATATATGTGTGTGTTTTAAAAGTTAAAATGAATTCAATGACAAAACCGTATTTTTGCGGGAAGAAGTTGAAAGTTTGAAACTTTAAATATTTGGGATCCTTTCAGACTCGGAGAGAGCAAAGTGTGTCTAATTCTTTGATGTGTTAGTGAAGAGATTCTGCAATGCAAAAGTCATATAGGAAAAATGATTTCAAGATAATTTTATATGAATTTCTTTTTTTCATTTTTATTTTTACAATTAGTTAAAATATTTCTTTTTTAATTTTTAATCCCTTTGAAATTATGACCAGCCTCTACGCTCAACATTATATTCAAAGCCGCAAATAAGTTGAATATTTTCAATTGCATTTTTTTAAAAGATTTTAAACACATCCACATGCATAATCTTGGATTGGATTCACATGAGGTGAACATTATTCAATCAAAAGAATCATTTTGATGATATATAGATAGAGAATCCCTAAATTTTTGGAGCCTAGGATAGAGAATCCCTAAGTTTTTGGAAAATTCCCTAGGGAGCTTGAGATAAAGAAGTAGGCTAGAAGCTTCTTTTTGATATTTCCCATTCAAAACATCTTATGTGGTGTGAATGCTTTCTTTTGTTATTTATTGAAGTATATTTAAAGACCGAATATTTTTTTCATTGTGCCCAGAAGGCCCATTTCTACAGTTAGAGTGGGGGAGAAGTTGCCGTCTGTCCTATAAAAAAATAAAAAATAAGAATGCATGCATTAGTCTGCTGGAGCATAGTAGTGAGAGGGAAGTGTCGCCCTGTCCCATAAAAAAAATAATAAAAAAAAAATAAAAAATAAAAAAAATAAGAATGCATGCATTAGTGTGTTGTAGCATAGTGGTGAGAGGGAAGTGTTTGTTTGTCCCATAAAAAAACTAAAAACTAAAAATAAGAATGCATGCATTAGTAGCATAGTGGTAAAGGGGATGTGTGTTCTAGTTTAGTAGTGAAAGGTTTGTAGATTTGACCCCTCTCGACGCTTTGTAGAACCAGAGTTAGATGGGTCTATACTGGTAAATAAAAATTTAATGACTAGATATAAATATCCAGTGTATATCCCCAAGGTAGGAAACACGTTTCCACGCCCTCGCACGTCTCAAAAAGTTAGTAACTCCAGTGGAAATGCCGCCCCACGTCCCCTTTTGAAGGAAACTCAAGGAAACTCGAAAGGGAAACGTTTCTCTCCTAAAAATGGTGTCCCCACGTTTCCTTCGACAATTGTTTGCCAAAAAACAAAAAAATTAATAAAAAGTTAAATAATAAAAGGCCACGTTCTCCACTATTTTCCTTCTTAGTATCCTCGATTTCATTTTGCTGTCCAATATGGTTGTATTTATGAATTTGTTTGATCAGTTATAGGCTATAGCTTACGTATGGTTGTATTCCATTTTATTTCACTTGATGTATGTTCTAAACTTGTATTAATCTTTAGATTATAAAATGAAAGACTTCAAGGAATTATGCTCCAAATTTCAATTTTTATGTA
>LPNX010357879.1:25173-105099 GCA_001517045.1 Pseudotsuga menziesii | reverse complement strand
GGGGGGGGGGGGGGGGGGGGTACTTATGCATATGTCGTTTCTGTGTTTCCTCGCTCTCTCGCCCCAGAAACTTAGGGGGACATTGTAAATATCTGATTATGGTAGGACATGTTTTACATTCCATCCAAAGTCCTCTTTCTCAATCAGAATATTATTTCATGAGAAATGTAGTTTATTTTCATTGATATAATTGAGTTAGTTATTTAACTTTGCATATGCGATATTTATGCCCATGTTGAATATGTTTATTGTTTGATATATTTTTTTTCTACTTTGGCATTTTTGTATTTTTGGATTACTGCCAAATTTAAATAATTTATTTATAATCATTGATAGTTATTATAGTTTTATGTTTCAGTTTTAGTCGATATTATGATATTTATTATTATTTAATATCATAATATCATAATATGAATAGAAAAAAGTATGAAGATTAACAACAAACATTTGAAGAATACCAAACCTTTCATTTTACTGAAAGGCTTGGTACTGTTCAGTTAAGCAATACATGATAACAATCTATCAAAGTATTATCCGCCTATTGAAATATGTTCAACAACAGCTAGATCCATAGGAAAGTTGTGAGCATTACGTTCATGTATAACTTACTTACCTAGGTTAGCACGATTAATGATATCGGCCCAAGTGTTAATTACACGACCTTGACTGTCAACTACAGATTGGTTGAAATTGAATCCATTTAAGTTGATTGCCATAGTGCTTATGCCTAGAGCGGTAAACCAGATACCTGCTACAGGCCAAGCAGCGAAGAAGAAATGTAAAGAACGAGAATTGTTGAACCTAGCATACTGGAAGATCAATCGACCAAAGTAACCGTGAGCAGCTACAATATTGTAGGTTTCTTCCTCTGGACCGAATTTGTAACCTGCAACTGCGGACTGTTTCTCAGTAGTTTCCCTGATTTGTTGAAAAGTTAACTCTGAAGGTCTTCCCATGTTTTTGGTGTGAGTGTGATGAGAGGACCAGAAATTTTTGTCCTTTATGTATTTATGTAACAAAGTGACGTTTATGTAAATAAAGTGCATGTGTTTTTATACTTTAGAAAAGTGGGTCACAGTTAAATGATGTATTTAATAATTAAAGTTTTTAATTATTAAAAAGTGAGTTATGATGTAGACCCTTGATTTTGTAAATGAATATCAACCCTAGATTAGGTAGTTGATGAAGTTGGTTACAAAAGACAAGTATAAATCAAAGAGAGAGGACAAATAAAGATCACTCATCATCAATGAGGAGAGAGAGAGAAGATTGAGAGCAAAGGAGAGAGAGAAAAACCCTTCGCACAATTTCCAATGCATTCAGCAGAAGGTACAACCACATTTATTGCAGCCTGAGCAGTCTGTACAACACATGTGAGACATAGTTTTTGAGGCAACACTGTACAACAGGCAGACTGCATTTATTGCAGGATGGCACAAATCCCGAGGCAACAGAAAAGTACAAAAAGTACATCCATACAGTCCACGCACATGACAGAATCTGTACAGTTCGTACTTGCTCATGTGAAGCTACGACAGGCTGTACAGTACCGCTGGCATGTTTTTCGACGTAACTTGCTGAAAATGGTTTTTGGGATTTGCCTGTAAGGTTTAGAAGAATAATTTTTCAAGTGTTGTTGGAAAATTTATGAGTTTCTCCTTTAATGAAAATTTCTTTCTAGGGTTTTCCCCAAGCAGTGGGGTTTTGCCCGGTCTTAGACCAAAATCATTGTGTTCATCTGCGTAAAGATTGTTTCAGTATTTGACAGAATTTTTTGAAGTACATATCAGAAGTGTGGTTTTACTTTCCAATAATTTAAGTTAAAACTCTAGTTTCTGTAAATGTTTGACAGAATGTGTAAATGAGTAAATTCATTTTCTTGAGTCAGATTTTTTTCATGATCAAATTGGAAGTTACCAAAGAATCATGCATAACACTGAATAGAGATCCGCCGACTACACCATCTACACGCAACATGTGGAATCCCATTCCTTCCCGGAGCTGCTCAGTTCCATATCTAGCCCGTAGTCTAACCCAGTCTTAGTATCACCCAATAACCCAATGTAGCTCGTAGCATCCAGCCTATGAAGCCAAAAAACCCAAAAACACCACTGTTCACGACATCTATTTCCTTACAGACAAAAACGAGAGAGGATCTTTCCTTATTGTTTGTTTAATGCCAAATTTAAATAGTTTATTTATAATCATTGATAGTTATTATAGTTTTATGTTTTTGTTTTACTCAATATTATGATATTATGTATCATTAGACAAGATAGGATGATTTTGGACATTTATTTTACATAGATTATTGGTTGAAGAGATATAATTATTTAATTTTGATTTTGATTATGAATGCAAACAAAGTAATTTCAATTCATATGATTTTATTTGGATACTTTTTAATTTAGTTATATGTAGTATAGAATTTCTATTAAAATTTTAAAAATAGTTTTTGTATTATAGAATTTATATTAAAACTTCAATAAAAGTTTTTCATTTATATTGTACCTTGTTTTACTTTTTATTTGTAATGATATTGAAATGTGTTTTTTATTTCTTGATTCAATCACTCTGGATTTTTGAAAATAATCATCAATATCTTATTTGAAAAAAGCACGTATTTATAAATTTTTGTGAAACGGAAATTTCTGAGTTATTAATTGATGTGAGCACAAAATGAAGGGCAATAAAAGTATTGGAACGACATAAATTTTTTGTTTGATGGGCAAGGATGAACATCAGATTTTAGCACTAGGCTCAAATCCTTTAGGATGTGTTCCTGATGCTCCCCACAATACCCTAGCATGTGAATGGCATTGGGGACGGTCATTGTCATCCTTGATACATAGTGGACAACAAGGGACTTCACTAGGAGTAGGAATGTTCCTAACTTAAGTCAGGTGTCCCTAGTACTTGGTGGTGTTCCCAAGTTTTGGGGAATCATACAAATATTTGATACCAATAGGTATCCTGGAAATCCCTCTTCCAAATGCATCCTGTAGTGCTTGAAAAACTTGAAAGAAATTAATAAAAACAGTTTTATTTTTTAAAACTCTTTAATGAAGAAAAAGATACTAGGCCCCTTCCAAACCTCGATTTGATCTCTCTTAAAGCATCCAAATCCTTGTTCCATTAATTTTTTGAAAAACAAAACACACTAAGAGCACAATTCCTTTTTTGGACAAGGAGCTTTTAGATGCCTAAAAGAGTGTACAACAATGAATTGCATTTTGGATATTTTAATAAAAAGATAAAACAATTTTTTTTATATTTTTTATATTTTTATGGTTTTATGTTTTTCATATTTAATATTTGGGGTAACGTCCCTGACAACATCCCCTGTGATACTCAAAATTTTGGGGGTGTCTACACGTCTGCTTATGGAGTTCCCATGTTCTTGCATTCCCATGACCTAGAGACTTGGTTAGAACCACTCTCAAGCATCCTGAAACAATTAATGGTAATGTTAAAAATTTAAGTAAAAGTGACTTCAATGTCACTTGTACAAAACCAGTTGGGTTTGTACGAAATTGGTCCCCTCCACCCCAGTCTCTTGCAAGTTAACCTGTTGAGTTAGGACAAACTTGATCGGTTTGGTGCTGAACCGGCTGAGTCAATATCTGACTGCGGCCGGTTCAGTACCAAACCGGTCGCCTGAGCTGGTTGGGTGACCAGTTCAGAATCCTCACCCAGCAACTCAATCAAACTGGCTAGTTCCGAGTCCAAGTCATCAGTTTTTAAAACACTGTTTTGCACATTTTTCCTATGATATCCCGATTTTCCCTATTTCCCAAGTTGATGAGTTCCACTGAACTTTTCCGATGCCGAGTTTTGCAACAGTGAATGTGCTATTTGTAATTGTCTTTGGGATGTTTATGGCATAGTTTTAAAAATCGGTGAAATCGGTTTCGGAATCAACTGATTCACCGAGTTGAAAGCAAACTGACCTGAATAGGTACCAAACCAGTCAGATCGGCCGTTCTTTTACTCTCAGTCATGTGTGGTCTGCAGACTTGAAAAAACACAGAAATTTCGTTGTTTGCTTTGTTTTTTTCTAACCTGAGATAACCCTAGGGCCTAAATCTACTTAATGAAACCCACCACTCTATTTCCTTATACCTATTTCATATTTTCATTGTGGATCAGCACTGCAGCAGTAGCAGTTTGCAAACAATGTGATTGCGTGAGTGAGGGACAACAATGGGGACAGTGGACTATGTAGTATCATAGTATGTAGTTGATGATGTATGACAGTTGACTATGTAGCATGTTGTTTTTTGGACTCTACATGCCATATAGCCTATAGGCCTCATAGATTATGTATTTTGTTTTAGTCCCAGTCCCCTAGATATGTATTGCACAACACACTTTGTGCAGTTTTGATATTTTCACTTTTATATGGTATATACATAAGCAGACTTTGGATATTTTGTCTCTAATGCTTTCGAATCATGGATTAAAATCTTGAAAATGCCGTTTTTCTTTAAAAATTAAATATTTTATGTATTTTTTAGTAAACCGAGTCATTAAATTCAAATTGGCTGATTTATGACCGATTCATTATCGTTTCCAATTCTGAGTTCGAGTTGACCCTCGATCGATTCCAAGTCCAGTTCCAATTTTTAAAACTATGGTTTATGGCTTATAAGTTTTGCAATTTTTTGCCTGTTGATTCTTGAGAAATGGATCAGTTTTACATGGTCATTTTAGAAAGTGTTTACCTAGTTGTAATTCCATCTTTTTTCTTTACTTTCTCTTTCAGAGTTATTGGTCAACAGTTAAACTCGTTACGTCTATCTTAAAATCTTCCTTTCATATATTCCTTGCAGGTGACTTTAAATTGTCCTTGCTACAAGTTATATCTGTGGGTTC
Source organism: Pseudotsuga menziesii (assembly GCA_001517045.1). Classification (NCBI taxonomy): domain Eukaryota; kingdom Viridiplantae; phylum Streptophyta; class Pinopsida; order Pinales; family Pinaceae; genus Pseudotsuga; species Pseudotsuga menziesii. Next base: position 100,224 of record LPNX010357879.1, on the reverse strand, counting down.
AAGAGCAATGGCCGCTCTTTCTCTCTCTGAATTGCCTGGAAACGCTGCAGATTGGATTTTAGCTATGGGAGGCCTTGACAACAAAGTTCATCTCTATGTTGGTGAAAGGAATCAAAAGGTTAGGGTACATTTTGCAATGTTGTGCAATAACACTAAATTTTGTTTCCCATACCTTTCGTAGTATATTTGTCAGCTTTGATATTCATTTTGTTGGTATATTACAGTTCCTGCATGCATGTGAACTAAAAGGCCATCAGGATTGGATACGTGGTCTAGATTTTTCGATCCCTACATCAGGCAAAGAAGGGAAGCAAATTTTTGTTGCAAGTGCTTCTCAAGATAGAACCATTAGGATCTGGAAAATATCATCTCGTAGTGCTTTATGTGATGACAAAGAAGAGGGAAGGAGCATGCAAAGCATTAGTTTGAAGGCATTCATTGAAGGTCCTGTGTTTAAGTCAGGTACATCCATGTGGCAAGTGTCTCTGGAGTCACTTCTAGTAGGACATGAAGATTGGGTTTATTCGGTAAAATGGCAGCCTCCATCGAAGATCTCTATTGATGATAATAATGATTGTTGGGTGCAACCACAGAGCATTTTATCAGCATCAATGGACAAGACCATGATGATTTGGCGACCTGAAAGCAAGACTGGTATTTGGGTCAATGAGGTTACTGTGGGAGAATTAAGCCATTCGGCTTTAGGATTCTATGGAGGACTTTGGGGTCCAACAGGAGATTCCATTCTAGCTCATGGATATGGTGGATCATTTCATCTTTGGAAAAATATGGGTATGTCATCTGAGCAGTGGCAACCACAGCTAGTTCCATCTGGCCATTCTGCTGCAGTATTAGATCTGGGATGGGCAAAGTCTAACCAGTTTATATTGTCAGCCAGTCATGATCAGGTGCACTTCAAAGTTCAAACTATATTATCTATATAACGTTGCATTAAGGCATATAGTTTTAGTATTTTATGACAGATTCTGCTAATTGCAGACATCCAATAATCTTGATGGTACACCTTGATCACAAATTTTTCAGAAATTTCTTGTCTGTCTGTCTGTCTGTCTCTTTTTCTGTGTGTTTGCAAAAAATGCTCGAAAGGTAGAAAAAGTTGATACATCTATGCATAATGATAGACAAATTGCTTCATTTCTTTTCTGTTGTAGAGTAATCTAAACTAAACATGACACCAAGATATCCATGTCTTGTTTGATTCATATTCAGTTGTCTTTCCGTTTTCCTGCAATACACAGCTTCAAATCCCAGGTTGGTTAAGAGACAATAGGCCATCACTATTCCTACCATAGGGTGTTTGCGCTGAATTTCTGTAGCTGCTTTTTGAATATTGACAGTATTAGAATTGTCATAAAGGTCGATGATTGATTAATCCAAGACTCATTCCACCTTTTATATTATATAGTGCTAACGCTAGTGTTTTGTTTACTGCATTTGGTATTACTAGATGCCAGTTTTATGTTCTCCTTCATGTCAAAATAATTGGCCCATGTTCTTCCTTTAGGTCTAAATCATTTGAATATGCATTTTTTATTTTATTTTTGTACCTAGGAAAGTGTTCCCCTAGTGATTTTTTCCTAAGTCACTAATATGGAGAAAAGTGACATGACCCTTGCATTAAAAACATGAGATGTGTAATTAATGTCACTTTAGAGTTATAAAGAGACTTTTGAAATATTTACGAGGAAGTGAGAGAAAATAATTTATTATGGAGAGAAAAGTGAATTATTCTCGTCCATTGATTTTCAATCTCAAGATTAATTTAGGGCCCTTGATCTTGGGAGCTCTCACCTACCATCATGAGGCAAACCAAAAGACAAGGGAAATACTTTAAATTTATCCCATGAGCATTTGGGAGAACAAGTCGACTTCTTGAGAGGAGAAGAGCACTAGTTGGAGAGAGAGAAGACTGGTACAAATTTGAAATTCCAAGACATTCTTCAGCAAATCAGCATTTTACAGCAGCATGAAAATCAAGGGGGATTGGGCACGCATTCTGAGGTGACTGGCATGATTTTCAAGGGAACAGTTTCAGCATTTTTATGCAGTCCATACAGGCATTCCATACAGCATGATTCTGTGAGGACTTGGCGTGATTTTTGAAACTGGGCACAAAAATCGAGGGACTCTTCTGCTGTTAAAGTGAGCACAAAAACCGAGATTATGGACTGGTTCTGGGCACAAAAATCCAGGAAGCTAGACTGAAAGTTGACAGTCTGTACAGAGCTGAGAAGGCACGATTTTTGACTGTTTACTCAGAATTTGAGGCAGCTTCAGCACAGTTTTTGAGGCAGCCTGTTGGTTTACTGGTTGAGATAAGTTGTGCTTGAAATTCTGTTGTACATTATTTTTAAAAAATAAATAAAATAATCCCTCTCAACAGGTTTTCCCCTTTGGGGATTTTCCTGGGCCACTTTGGCTAAAAATTCCTGTGTCTGAAAATTTTACTGTGTGTGGCTGTAATGTTCCCTTTTTGGAATTTTTTTAAAATGCCCAATTTTCCAATTTTTTTTCAATTTTGGCTCTTGACTAGTTTTGATGTCTAGACCTCCAAATTGACCCAAATGCTTCCAAATTTTCTCTGAAGGTACATGACTGATAATATAACTTAAATATCATGCTCATGTATGTTTTTTGACATCCCAATTACATCTACAAACTTGTTTAATGTTCTGTTCAAAGTAGAAGCCTTTACTAGCAAATTGGGGCTCCAATTCCCCCCGGGTAATTGCTGGAAATGACTTCACAAATGATCCCAAAGTCACTTGAATTTATTAACAGAGGCTGGTTATGTGTAAGGAACCTTTTCAAAGTCTCATATGCATCATGGTTAAGTTTATACAGTCTGTTATGACTCTTTCCAAAACAACTCCCAAGTCACAATTTCGACCCTTGGGGAAAATGCACCAAATCTTCTCCCAATGCAATAAAAATGAGTAAAATGGCTTCCAATGCTTAAGTACTGAACATGAGACTTGAAATACACATTAATTACAGTCCATCCATCATACATTTATCAGAGATACATTCCTCCATTCGAAATAATAAGCATTACCATGGCATATATCAAAATAGAGTGGAAATGGTCATTGTTTGCTCATTAAAAGTCATTTTGACATACAACTCTTGGGAATTTCGACTTGAAACTTTCTGAGAATGAATAACAGAGAATATTGAACTGATTCCAATCATAAATGGACAATGAAAGGCTCTCCCAATTCAAAATCATCAGCATTATAATGGTTCACAACAAGATAGTGGGGAAATGACACTATTTCTTCATTGTTCAACATTTTTACATGAATTCTTTTGGGTATTTCGACTTGAGAGTATTCTGAACGTGAAATACAGAGGATATACATCATAACATAAGATAATGGGCATTAGAATCTTCCCCAAAGAGATCAATAGCTCACCCAAAGCGCAATCCCTCCATTGGCATGAATATGGTGTGAAAACTGGAAATAGTTGAGAGAGAGTGCTGCAATAGAAGAATCCACATGATTTCCTGTAGCTTACACCTGCAAATAAGACTCCATTAAAGCTCCATGAAATACCTGAGTGGCATTTCCAAACACCAACTAGGATGGGAATCTTTCACCCTCGAAATTGGCTTAAGTAAGAAAACTAGTCATCCACTAGCTCTGACAATTCACAAATGAGCAAAAAACTTCTTCTCATGGCTGATCTCTGTATTTTATAAACGTTACTAGTAGTCTAAGGTTCCAAATCCATCCATAAACCAAAGCCAGGTCGAATTGGTGTGGCTTCTCATGTTATGCCATGTGGCCTCTCTCTTCACCTTCCCTCTTCTCCCAAATTTGAGTAGGAGCCTCTTGGCCTTCTCCAACTCCCAATTTCGACCTCCAAGATGCTCTATTCAGGCCTGACATGTCAGTATGTCATTATGTCAGCCTTCAGATCTGACTTGGGCCATAACTGTCATAGAATCTCCATCATTGGTGTCATAGCTGTCATAAATGTAAGGGGAATCTAGCCAAGTGTCCATGAAACTCCCATTTGGCTCTTTCTCTCCCATGTAAGTTACAATTCATCCCAAATTCGACCTATGAAGTATATTGACAAGTATATTAACCTCATAATCCATCCCAAAACATTAGGCTTCCCATAGATTCAAATTTGCAAGAGAAAGATGCCATTTAACATAGGAATTCTAGGTAGTGTGGGCTCTATAGTCTCCATGTGTCTTCATGCCCCATTGTCACTTCCTTTTTCTCTTGTATTTATTTAATAAGCTACATTATTAAATATTTATCCCCTTCTAATGTCTAAACATCATTTATTATCCCCCTTATTCCAAATATCAAAGCTTCCACCCCCAAGCTAGGAAACTAGTGATTTTCCACATTTGCAATTATTTGACTTTTGGCATCCCTTTGAAAACTTTAATGAATATGGAAAATGTGATTTGGCCATTGTGACATAATGTAAAATTTGGGACATTACAGTGGCTGAGTTTAATTTGCTGATTTGAAGTTGTAAAATTTCCTCAAGTGTTTCAGTTCTGTTAGTTTATGAGTTAAAATCCATTTGCAGCTGTTGAGTTGAATGGGTGGGCATTAAACTATGTGAAGTGAACTTTGAAACCGGGTTGGGGAAACACTGAAATTTTACATTTGTTTGCCTAGCTCCTAATGCTCTTTCCTTTCTGAGTTTGATCTTTGAATCTGATTATCTGTGTATATTATAACATATGAAGGTGTAGAACTTCATGACCAAAATCTGAATTGGTTTTGTTTTCTGTTCAATTCTAAAGATTCAATGGATAGACTAATGTTTTGTTTAACTAGCTGGATGCATTAGTTCTGACAGCAGAGAATTCTGCCATTACGTTGTCTAGGACTTCTTTTTTTCTTGCTTCTCGTTTGGTGGTGTTCTTATAGGTTTACCATTTTCTCTGAACTTGCCCAGCTCTTTGTCAGCCATATAATCAAGTTGTTATGAAATCTGCAGAGGACATACTCACTTGGTTAGAAGAATTTCAGAATTCACTATTTGTTAGTAGGCATCTTACTTGTGGCCAGTTAGCTAGACTAATGGATAATTTTGGTTACTGATATTATGCTCTCAACTAGCACTTGTGGTTCTTGTTCTAATTTTTGAAATTTGTCACAGACAACACGAATATTTGCCCCATGGGAGAGAAATAAGGATGGTGACACAGAAATATCATGGCATGAAGTTTCTCGTCCACAAGTCCATGGTCATGACATAAATGCTATAGCTATTATAAAGGGAGAAGGAAACCATCGCTATGTTAGTGGAGCAGATGAAAAAGTTGCAAGGGTGTTTGAAGCTCCACTATCATTTCTACAGACTCTGCGGTACACAGCCTGGGGAAATTTAGGCAAACAAGATGAGAGCAAAGAAGATATCCAAATTTTGGGCGCAAATATGTCTGCTCTTGGATTATCTCAGAAGCCAATATATGTTCACGGTAGTGTTGCTGCTCTCTGCTTTTCTATTTCTTGCACCTTTCCTCATATTGTTCTTCCACTTATGACAGTTGGATCTTTGTATCCAAATATGAATTAACCTTTAGATTTGATTTGGTTGATGCAAGGCGTATTGGAAATATCTTGGATGTCATGACCATATACTTTGTTGGCCACTTAATAAAGTCTTTAAAGTCTATATTGTTTTGGACTGATCTTTATCTGAATAAAAAGGGTACCTGTGTGAGATTTGCATTCTTTAGGTTTAGACAAATTGGAAAGTGGAGTTTATTTGTAAATAGCAACTTTTGTATTATGATATAGTTGATTATTTATCTGTCAAGTCTAAAATGAGAATGCTCTCACACAAGTCTGTTTCATAGAAACTCATCGTTCTGGATGTTCTTGGTTGAAATGTTGGATACGCTAAATTTGATTCCAAAGTTTTGTCACACAGCAGCTTCCAAGAGTGTTTCGGCTACACCTACTGTCACTGAAGGTGGTTCAGATGCAATGGAGAATTTTCCAGATGCTGTTCCTGTTGTGTTAACTAAGCCTCCTCCTGAAGAAAACTTGGCTTGGAATACTTTATGGCCTGAATCTCACAAGCTTTATGGTCATGGTAATGAATTATTTGCTATGTGCTGTGATCATGAAGGAAAGATTATTGCAACAGCTTGCAAGGTAAATAGTTTACTTTTTTCTGAATTTTATTTATTAATGCTGTCAGTTTTGTAGTGCAGTTCATTTGTATGTCTAGTAATGATAAGATTGAAGACACCACACCAAGCCAAGCTCAGGTGATAAAGGACTAAAATTCTATGGCATGTTTAATTTAGTGGGGCATAAACTTATACCCATTGGTCAGCAAAAGCAATTGTTATCAGCTATTATGATCGTGCTTCATCTATAAATGCAATAATGCTATACTGTTAATGAATTTTATTTTGATTTTGTATATTAATGCTTGCCTTTTTTGTTTTCTTCTGCTTTTCCATGAAAACCTATCTGGAATGCTACTGTGCATCATCTCTATTCACATACAATGATACAAATACACAGACATTAGATGTGAATAATGCAGGTCTTTCCTATTATACAAATGGCCCATATGCATAGTATCCCATGTGAGAGCTGAGTTCATAAAAATGATAACTTTTTACTTAAGAGGTGTATCGATGAATATTTGTAACATATATATGTCTTTGTGTGTGTGTTTGAAAAGATTGTCCATTTGATGTAGCTTGGGTGGTTGGGAGGAATGATTGTTACCCTCCCCACCCAGGTTCAATTCATTGTAAGGGACATGTTGAGCCCTTAAAATGGGTCTATATGACGCTCTTGTTGTTGAGTCCCCACTATACCAAAAATGCTTGGCCACTCCATGTTCTCTCGCGGATTTCCGGGAGGTTTCTGTAGATGTAGCGAGCATTGATATCCGGTGCCATGAACCACATGAAAAAAATGTTTGAAAAGACCAAAAGTAACATTGTTTTAAAATGCGTAACTGATTGCAAATTTATACAATTAGAGCAATGACATCCATGATCCAATTGGCAATTTCAAAATTTGGAAATTGGTATTTGAAATAGGAAAATGATTATGTTTTTCATTGTGAAATTGTTGAAGTCCAAGTGAAATTGTAATACAATGATCCATCATATTATAATTTTTTTGTTTTTGTTGTAAAATATGTTTTATATATACAGAAAAATATTACATTAGCAAGTCAAAATAGTGGAAGGGTATATACAATGAAACTTGTATCCTCTTCCTCAAATGGTTGGCACTGCATCCAAACTTTAAAGAGTTGGTATCCTTTATTAGCAAGGAACCTTTGGCCAACAATTGCATACATACCTCATCCGGCTACATGGTGTTATCCAACTTTTTGTACCATAAGTTGGGTTACCTGAGGAGCCGCCGGTTGATAGACTTGTTCAAAGTCTGATTCCAGTGTATCAGTTGATCCATCTGCTTGTCTAGCCAATATTGGCTAGTCACTTTTTTATTTGAATAATTTTGACCATGGCCCCACAGGGTTTGTAATAAAATGTGCTAATAGGATATTCATATTTTTGGGTGGTTCAGTCTCCTGGGACGTAGAATCTCAGATAGGGTATTCCAAGGAGTTTTTTGCCTCTGACAATTATGCTTTGCCTTCAGCGGAGTATAATTGACGAGGTTTTCTCCCGCTTCCTCCAAAGCTGGAATGCCCGATGTTGAATTCAGGGCCTTGGGGGGTTATTAGAGCCCAACTGAGTGTTATAAGCCTACTAGACATTATTTAGATAGATCATGGTCATGTCCTAAGTCATTTGGACATATAACAAGTTTTTGAAAAAATCTTTTTCGAACGGGGAAAAAATATTTTTTTTAATTTTTTAATTTTTAATTACTTTTCCTAGGTTTTTTGGGTTAATTTTTCCATAAATTAAATGGAAAAAACCCGTTCATGGTAAATAAGTCATCCGGGCTCCAAATTCAGTGATTGAAGGCTCTAACCTTAAGCCAAAAATCATTCTCGATCAGCCAGCCAGTCAGAACCAACTTTCAGATTAACAATTGGACACATAATGCCTTTTTACTCAAAAAAATCAGTTTTGAGTAAAAAAATGAATTTTTATTTAAAAAATGATTATTTTGGAGAAAATTAAAACTCTCCAAATTAATCCAAATTCAATGAAATAAAGGGCTAAATGACATCTCATGGAGCACTTATGATGATTGGAGTTATCATAACTCAGCTTCAGTCATCATTAAGAGAGCAATTAATTTATTATCAGTTAGCAGACATGTCATCTCCAGCGAAAGATGAGATGGAGAGCACTCATTGGTCCGGTGATTTGATTGAGGTGAAGACTGAAGCTTGCACCATTAGTGGGCTTCCCAAACCTAGCTCAGGTTCTTGCCAGACCTAAAGGATGAGCTTACCTACATCCAGACGCCTCCTTAAGCTATTCACGCCCCTCTCTCCTCATGAGGGCGTCATCATAAGTGTGGCCTCATCCTTGGCTTGTTTTTAGTGCATAGGTTTGGAGTGGGGGCGCCTTGCCTGGGTGGAGGCCTCCCCTCACTCCCGGTTCTCAGGTTTAGGTCTGGGCTCTTTGTTTGGTGGCCAAGCGTGTTAGGGTTGGTTTTTTGGTTTTAGGGTTTTAGCACTCTCTCATTTGTTAAATAGAGGCTCTTTCAGCTCTATTGGGATGGAGAATTTGTGCAAGTACACTCTGGAAAAATTTGTAATATCTTTTGAATTTGAATAAAGCAAGAAGACTTTGGAGGTCCATGTGGGAGTTATTTGTGTGCCATGCTTCATCTTGTTCAAGGTGATACCATTCTTAGTTCATTTCTTTTGATTCTTAAGTATATGATCTTGTGATTAGAAGGCTAACAATCTAGCACAATATTATTTGATCTATGCTTTTCTCTTATGTTTTGTGGCTTTCAGGCATTCTCCCAAACACAAGAGCTCTTGTTTGGTTTATGCATTCATTCTACAAGTGCCTAAGGGAGTCTTCTACTTTAAGAAATCAAGAAACGAAAGGCTTGCTTGCCTCATTCATCAAACCACAAACTTCAAAAATTCTATTGGTTACATTGGTTACTACAAAGTGGATCTACATTTTTACAAGTTTTATCCTATCGATTTGCTTTCCAAGTAGTGCAAGTATTTTAAATTTATTTACACTTCTAGATTTTGCATTATGATTGGCTAAAGTAGGTAAAAGATTCATATTTTGATCTACTTGTTGGGTTTAGATCTACTGTTTTCAAATCTTTAACTTTTACTAGATCTAAGAACCTAGTCTCATTTCAAGTTTGTAAATCCGTGTTTCTTTTTTGCCTTGGAAAACGTGCACGCGTTTTCTCGAAAAACGTGTAATTTTTTTTTTAAAGGCTTGCTGGTTTTCTGTATTTTCCATTAATTCTAAATTCTGGAAATTCATTAAAAATCAGAAAATTTTCGAAATTTTTTCAAATTTTGACTTTTTCTTGAAAAGTGTGCCATTTCAAGCTCGCTGTTTTTTGGGCTGATTTTTGACTTTTTTCTGTTAATTCTAAATTCTGGAAATTCATTAAAAATCAGAAAATTTTAAAATTTTTTCAAATTTTTTTTAAAATTTTTTTCGACTTTTTCTCGAAAAGCGTGCCATTTCAAGCTCGCTGTTTTTTGGGCTGATTTTTGACTTTTTTCTGTTAATTCTAAATTCTGGAAATTCTTTAAAAATCAGAATTTTTTCAAAATTCTTATTTTATTTTATTTTTCGACTTTTTCTCGAAAAACGTGCAATTTTGTACTTGCTGTTTTTTACTGATTTTCTGTAATTTTCTGCTATTTTCCAGATTTTGGAAATTAGCCTAAAATGTTAAAAAATCTTTAATTTTAAATTTGCATAAAGTCCCAAGTCGTTTCGTAAAAAATTGTGCATTTTACATAAAAAATGGTGAGCTTGCCTGATCCTTTCCAAGTTTTGATTTTGGGTCTCATTCCATTGTTTTGATTTTTTAATTTCATCTCATAAGGCACTTGTTTTCTCATCCACTTAATCTTTTCGAATCACAGGTTAAAATTGGTTTCCTAACACTCTTACTAGTCCTTGTTTAGAGCTCTTATCCACAGGTGAACCAAAAGCAAAACCAAACAAGAAAGAGCAAGCAGAACTAGATCCAAAGACAAGGATCCAAAGCCAAAAAGGAAGTCATTCTCCTTTGTACAAACTCATAAGAGTTTTTCATTTTACTCAAGTTAGTTCTCAAAAGTCCTGACAAGGATTAAGTTCCAAAGGCATTTGTACTTCATTAATAAAACAAGGCTAAGTGGGATAGGGCCTCCCATACATGGTTTTTCTTCTCCATTTGGGGAAGAGTGTTTTTTGTTCTTAGCTTAGATTTTGTTCGAGTACTTAGAGTAGTTTCATTTTTGTTGCAAAGTAGATACTAATTGTTAGATTAGCCCATTTTGTTTCATTAACTAGGTTGATTACGTCATCTTTTAATTTTTTGTATCTTTCATAAGTAATTCAACTGTTTAAAGTAGAAGTCTCTTGAACTTGCCGTAATCCAAGTCAAGAGCACTCCCACTGCATATCCTTGCATCAAGCATATAGATTAGCTAAGTCTCTTGAACCACTGTCATAAGACGAGGTCAAGAGTGTTCTTTGTCAGAGAGTTTTAATTAATTAACTTAATAAAATTCGCAACTCACACCCCTTTAATTAATTACCCCCCTTCCCTCCTTTTCAGAGTATGCTCTGACCGATCTTGGATCGGAATACCTAGAAACGGCATTGGATCTCTAAACCCCACAAGAAGAACTTAACTAAAACTTTTCCCCATAACCAACACACCGACATTGTTCGATAAATACCGAGGCATGTGGGCAAATTCCAAGTGTGGGCGCCGGGCTACCCAATCTGGGCACTGGTAGTTAAGTTATTGAACACTTACCTTTGACCCCAAACAGGTCCGTCATGTCTTCGAATGGAGCCACTGAAGGTATTATCGGTTAGGACATCCAGCTGCCATAAGCAAAGATCACAAGTAAAAAATCTTAAAACTTACCAAGAGCACTTGCAAAACCTAACATTCACTGGCATCTTTTGGGATTCACATCATATTTACACTCGAAGCATCTTTGATAAGTTGACTCCATAGGCACTGGTCCTATCTTTTACGCACTGCTGATAATCTGGGCCATTTGTCCATCGAATGTTTGATTATAAATCATATCTATGAATGCTTTATCTATTTCGTAAAGCTCTCAAATATTTGTCTATCTTTCAATTCTGGTGATAGCAACGTGGATTGCTTTGTCTTGTGTTAAATTCATTACATTAATCATCTTAAATCACAATAACTCCTAAACAACACCCATCCGCATCCGAAACATTTAAAAATTAACTTAAACATTGAGCCATAGAAAACTCTTTGTTAGGGACTACCCCCCTTGGCTTCGTTAGGAGTTAGCGTAAACAGAGGAGCTAGAAGTAGGTGATAGTACCTAGCTCTGTGCTTGCCCCCATGGTCACAACTCTCCCACTTTCTCAAGTGAGGAGACAGCTTTCAGAAGATTTCTGCTGTTGGTGTGCAATCGGCGGACAACACATGGTACAGAAAATAGACGAGGAACCGACCTCATGATAAAAAAGATCTCCAATTGATCTTCTAGATGGTCAACACAACAGAGATCCTCGGGCACTGCCAAATCTCAATTCCCAAACAGGCCTCCTGCCAATGCATCCTTCCTAGGAGAATTGATCACAGATCTTGGACATACTTTGAACCATTCTTTGTGAACTGTCAATCCTAGAAGATATGCTTCGCCATCTCAGATCATTGACAAACGAGGTCGATACCATCAGAAACTGCTCTTTACTGACCTGGCCTTGGAGGGGAGCCCTTGATAAATAGCCAGCCATGCAAAAATTGATAACTTATAGGAAAGCTGAGCAGACCAACATTGTGAAGCTGGTGAATCCACTTATATTTTGAATTAGTGGAAATCCTACACATATTGAGAACAGGGGCTAGTGCATGTCCCTGATGCAAAATGGAATATATCATTTTGTAATCATGTTGTTACAGAGGGCGACCAATGCTCTATCCTTCATCCTGCTAAGACATTCTCCTGAGGGATGGGCCCAACAAGCTTCATGATAAACAGTCAGTCTAAGGGTAGCAAAGCATGACTATGTGCTAGAGTACACCGATGTTTGAAGATTCCAGTGAGTTTCACAGGTCCTGCCAAAAGAAAATACTCTTCTTACTCAAACGATGAGCTTGGAAACGTGGCATCTTTGTAATACAATTACCTTGCAACCTTTGTCTACTAATAGGGCATCTTGTTAAATAGCAGCCCTCTCTACTGCCCTCTGTATTCCATCTTACTAAACTTGCTACTATTTTCCAAGCTATCCAAATACACCTGAAGTTATTTGAACGGGAGATCTGGAACAAGTGGGGAAAAGATTTAATGTCACACAAATCAAAGTCTCCTCGCACCTTGCCAACATGTTATGTTGTCTGTTACATCTCAGATGAGCACTTAAGTGGAAAAGTCCTAACCCATGACTGCTGCCCTTAGATGCAAATATAGGTGTGGCACCATTGTCACCTTAGAGCACCACTCTCTTTTTTGACCTGCTCTCAATGGTCAAGGGGGGATTCCTTAAGATTGATTGATTGATTTAGATTAATTCCTTTAGTGAATGAGAATTTGGATTGTTAAATTTAATCTGGTTAATTGGCTGTGTATTGCAGATTTAATTAACCCTCATGAAGCAATTTCCAAAAATAGATGCCCAAAGTACAAATAAGCTGAAGACAATTAAGAAATAAAAGAAAATTTGTTTTAAAGATATTCCAATGGAATGAAACAAGATTTCAGTCAACATGTTTTGCAAAAGATGATGAAGTACAGTCAATGGAATCTGTTTAGATCTGAAAATTAAATGATGTAAACACATAGGAAAACTCCAAAATTAATTCAAGTGATTAAATTCACTACCTAGATATGATTTGTAAGAGTTAATTCAGCACTCAGGGTTGCTGTAAATCTGGTTATTAAATGCAGAAATAAAAGTAGAGATTTGCACAAAATTAAATGAGAAATTATCCAAGCAAATGATCAACTTTTCAGCACTATTTGGGCCTAGATTAAATTCTGTTTTAGGACTGTTATTGAAAGATAAATTCTAGAATCTAAACTAGCTAATAGCAAGCCCTTAAATGATCTGCATACTGTTCTAAACCTCAGGCTTGAAAAACTTGAAATCTGGAAATAAAATTACAACAATATAAACTTCAGATTTGAAGGAAGGAAAATTTTGGGGTTTCTTGGGTGGTGGTTGATAGGAAAGACTAGTGCCTTCAACCTTGGCAGATGGAATCATGACTCATGAGGACAGTTCTTAATGGGTTATTTATCAGAGTTTATAGCGCTGAAATGACTGAGAACTCATGCCAAGGACACCCTAGTACTTTAGACATTGATGCAGAAATTCTTTATGAAAGGGTTTCCGTATGAGAATACACATTTTGGCTAGCAACTTAGCATAGACTCCAGTAATATGAAATTGAACCTGCAATCACTCCTAAAGGATGCAAACTACAAGCATATCACTAATTACTAAGGCATATGAGAAAGGAAAGAGTGTTTCATTTACTTTCTTTCAAACAACCATTTTACTATTGATTGAATTAATTATACTAACCTTTGCAATGAAGAGGGTTTAAACATCATATCCAAACTTGATCTACCAAAACATTTGCCTCATATCACAAGATATGTCTCCACATACATCCAACTTTAGACAAAAGAAATTGATCTCTCTATTATCCAACCAACAATATTTACAAATGAGAGGGGAGCCTCTTATATAGAATTTGTTGATTTTTGTACCTTGGAAGTTGTTCCCTAGTGATTTTAGCCTAAGTCACTAAAAATGGAAAATAGCATGACCCTTGCATTAAATGACTTGAGATAAGCATTTAATTCCACTTTAGAGATTAAAGTGACATTTTGATAAATTTAAGCGAGGCGAGTGAAATTAATTTTGGAGAGAATTAAATTAGCTTTTATTCTCATCCATCCATCTAAATCAATGTAGGCCCTTGGATTAGGTGTCTCTTCAATTTATTTCAGCATCCAAAGAAAAAGGCTAGGGAAAGGCTTTTCACATTCATTCCTTTCATGAGATTTGAGAGAGCAGAGAGCAAAGTTGACTTCTTGAGAAGGAGAAGGAGAATGCAGGAGAGAGAGGGAGCACAAGCATGAATCCTAAGAAACCATACAACAGTAAGTACTGCATTTATTGCGCACAACTGTTGAGGAGAAATTGCAGCACACATTTTTAGGCAACAACAAGATTTTCGAGGCACTGACAGAATCCGTACAACATCAGTACGATGTCTGTACTGCATCCGTACAACATTTATTGGGCACAGATTTCGAGCTTAGGACATGCGCAAATTTCGAGGCAACATTTATTGGTGTTGCTGTTGGCACAATTTTTGAGAAAATGAAAATTTCTAGGCACGTTTTTCGAGGTCCATACAACATGTTTTGGGACTATCCATACATTGCTGTGTTGGCACGCATTCCAAGGAAGTTTTTTGGGTTTGCTGGTTGAGATAAGTTGTATTCTGCTGTTGCATTTTATTTTGCTGAAGAAATCAAAATTACTCTCTCTCAAACAGGTTTTACCCTTGTGGGGTTTTCCTGGGGAATTTGCCAAAAATATGATGTCTAAAATTTCTGTCAGTGAATTTTTCCTGTGTTTCATGTTTAAAAATTGTTAATGTGAAGTTAATTCACTAACATTTGAATGTAATGGGTTTGGGCATTAAACAATGACTATGTGACTGGAACCAGGCTGGGAAAAAGACTTTAATATTAACATGGTATCAGAGCCGAGTTGAAGAAAGGGACATAAATTAGATTTGTGAATTTTCAGACTGTCAATAGGCAGCACCTTGTTGAAGCTTGAATTTGCAGTGAAATGGAAACAAGACTTAGGTTGGAGGATAGGCTAGATGGGGCTGGCAATTTTGTCTTATGGAAAGATAGATTGGTGTTTATATTGGAGGAAAATTAACTTTGGGATGAAGTGGCTAATAGTACACAAGCAAATCCTATCACAGTTCCTGCTTCCATCAATGCACAAGCACTTGTAGACTTCAACAAAATGATATAAAAGCTAGAAGAATCATTTTAGATGTAGTTAAAGACCATGTTATCCCACATATTTAAAGTAAAGATCGTGCATATAAGATGTGGGATGCTTTGACCAGCTTGTTTCAAAGCTCAAATGAGAACCATAAAATGGTGTGGAGAGAAAATTGAAGAGTATTAAGATGGCCAAAGCAGAGGAAGTGACTTCCCCTACCTTACTAGGATATCACAGGTGAGAGATGAGCTTGCAGCAGTAGGGGAGGTTATTTCTGGCACCGAGCTAGAGCGAACAATTGTGAATGGGGTTGCAAACCCTTGGGCTGTTTTGTGGAGGCTATAGTAGCTAGGGAGAACTTGCCTTATTGGCACAGACTCTGGGATGATTTCGTACAAGAGGAGACTTGGAGAGGTCTTGTGCAAGGGAGCTCTTCTACTAGTAGGGAGGATGAGGAGAATGTGGCTTTGACTGCCAAGGGAAAGAAGAAGTTCAAGAAGGGTACCTAGAAGGGTGGGGCTAAGCAGCAGTGTGGGCAATTGAAGGATCTTAGCACTGTAAAGTGCTTTGCTTGTTAGAAGTTTGGGCACTGTGTTGGACAGTTCCCACAGTAGAAGAAGAAGAAGCAACAACAAACAACAACTTCGACGAAGGTTGATGAGTTTACAACTAGATTTGAGAGAGAGAGCATCCATCATCACTAGTATAGACATTGAGATCGAGAGGGAGCAATCTTTGTTGACCGACCATTCTTTCAGTGCATCCACCACCAGCACTTGGTATATCGATAGTGGAGCTTCGAGCCACATGACAGGTGCTTGATAGATGTTCTCTGAGCTTTCACAGGAAGGTATAGATGTGGAGGTAGTGTTGGGGGATGACGCAGTTGTCAGAGCTGTTGAACGTGGGACCATTACATTTCAGAGAAAGTGCATGAGTCCCATGACTTTGAGGGATGTGTTGTTTGTACTTAGGATGAAAAACAATTGATATCAGTTTCCATGATTGAGGACAGCGGACTTGGGGTGTCTTTCATGGATGGACATGTGCGCATTTTCCCCAAGATTGTAGGACCATCTACCTATTACAACATTGGAGTCAGATGTGGAAAGCTATACACACTCTTATTTCAGCCCCAGCATGCTTCGACTCATAGCAACAACAATGAGATTTGTGAGCTATGGCATAGGAGGATGGCTCATCTCCATCATCCAACTTCGAGGTTGTTGAGGGACATGGTTACAGGATTTCCTGAGTTCAACATTGAGTACAGTGATGTATGTAGAGGGTGTGCTTTGGGAAAGTACACCAAAACTGCTTTTTTGAGCAGTGATAGCAAGTCAGTTGGAGTGCTTGATTTGATACACTATAATTTGTGTGGTCCTATGTCATCTGTTTCTTTGAGAGGTTTCGAGTATTATGTGACATTCATCGATGATCATTCTAGGGAGACCTAGATCTACTTCCTGAAGAGAAAGAAATATGAGAAGGTCTTGCAGAGGTTCCAAGAGTTCAAATCTCTTGTGGAGAACCAAACTAGGAGGAGGATTTGGGCACTCAAATCAGATAACGGGGGTGAGCATACCTCTAAGGAGTTTGATGATTATTGTAGACAGGAGGGCATATAGAGACAATTGACAGTACCATACACTCTTGAGCAGAATGGAGTGGCATAAAGGAAGAACCGAGCTATAGTGGGAGCAGCCCGAGCTATGATCCTTTAATAGATTCTTCCTTTCTTCCTATGGGTTGAGGTCTGTAGCACAAGTGTATATCTACAAAACATGAGTCCTCATCGTGTGTTGGGGTGCATGATTCCTGAGGAGGCTCTCTCTGGGAAGAGGACAAAGTTGGAGCCCACTACAGATAAGGGCATCTCATGGGTTATGATGAGACTTCGGAATCCTTCTGCATCTACGTTCCTACCTAGAGGAGAGTTGTTGTGAGGTGGGAAGTGAGGTTTGAGGAGGAGAGGGCTTTCAAGAAGTCTCAAGAGTCAGAGTAGGGGGACCCACAAGATTACACACCTCAAGTGGATGCATAGGGTTTAGTAGGACATAGCGTAGGGGTCATAGGTTTCCGGGGTGACAAGACCACATGTTACAAGCACAGGTTCTTCAGGTACAATGGTTCAACCAGCAGGTATTCTGGGGACATGTTCTAGTTCTACGATCACAGGTTCACCAGTTGCAGCTACCGGATTACAAAGTTCACTAGTGAGTCACTAGCTACTGGTCCACATGTTTCTGAGTCATCCACTTCAGGCAGTTCTTTAGAGGATGATACACCAGTGTGGGAGGAGCGTTCAAGCAAGAGGAAACCCAAGTGGCTTCATCACACCTTGAAGGAAGCAAAGTCATTTGGATCGCCTAAGGAACCTGTGAGAAGCATTGTGATAACATACATGTTGGGTATGGCATTGGTTGGTAGTTTTCGTGATTCAGAGCCTTCTACTTTTGAGGAGGCCTCTCAACTTCATGTATGGAGAGATGCCATGATGGAAAAATACCATTCCATCATGAAGAACGATGTATGGGAGATTCTATTGAGACCAGAGGGGAATTCTGTTGTGACTTCTCGGTGGCTTTACAAGGTAAAGCATGCTACACATGGTAGTGTGGAGAAGTTCAAGGCTTGATTTGTGACACAAGGGTTTTTACAGGTTGAGGGAGTTGATTATGATGAGACCTTTGCACCGGTTGCTGGTTACTCTTTGATCAAGGCATTGATTTTTATTGTTGCGGAAATGGGTTGAAAGATCCATTAGATGGATGTGAAGACCACATTTCTTAATGGAGTTATACAGGAAGAGGTGTATGTTGAGCAGCCTCAAGGCTTTGAGATTCATGGACTAAAGCAATCTCCTAGATCTTGGTACTCTAGGATAGACTCTTACTTGCTGTTGATGGGATTTCGAAAGGGTGAGACTGATCCAAACCTTTACTTCATTAAGGTTGGTGACGATTCGCTCATTCTTTTACTGTATGTAGATGAATTATTCATTACAGGTGGAGAGAAAATCATTACAACTTGCAAGAGAGATCTTGCTTTAGAGTATGAGTTGACTGACATTGGGTTGATGCATTATTTTCTGGGATTGGAGGTTTGAAAGGAGCTTGGACGTATTTTCCCGAGACAAGGGAAATATGCGGTGGATATTCTAAGGAGATTTCAGATGGAGGACTGCAGGCTTATGGCTACACCGATGATCACCAACTGGAGGAAGCTTCATGCTTCTGAGGGAAAGTTGTTGGATCATATACTATATCGTTATCTTATTGGTTCCTCGATGTACCTGGTCAACACTAGGCCAAATTTGTGTTTTGTGGTGAACACTCTCACTCAATTCATGGTAGAGCCTAGGAGAGTGCATTTGGTAGCCGCAAAACATGTGTTGAGATACCTTGCAGGGACAATGGATTATGGCCTGGACTACAGGAGTTCGGATGGTGTCAGGTTGGTTGTCTTCACGGATTTAGATTGGGTAGGTAGTGTGATGGACCAAAAGAGCACTTTCGGTTGTTGTTTTAACTCTGGCTCGACAACAGTGTTGTGGTTCAGTTAGAAGCAAAAGTCCATTGCTTTGAGTTCTGCTGAGGCCGAGTACATGGCACTCAGTCAGGCGAGTTGCGAGGCATTATGGTTTCGTAATTTGTTAGTGGATTTATTTGATGTTGAGCGTAGGCCTGCGATGATTCATTGTGACAATCAGAGTTGCATTAAACTTTTTGAGAATCCAGTCATCCATGAGAGGTCCACGCACATAGAGATCATATATCACTTCATTCGAGATTATGTTGAGAGAGGAGCTGTGGAATTACGGTACATTTCAACTAATGAGCACGTAGCAGACATTTTGACAAAATCCTTGGGGCAGGGCAAGTTTGTCTTCTTCAGGGACAAGTTGGGAGTGGTCTAGAACACCTTCTTGAGTAAGTGGGAGTGTTGATTATTGTACCTAGGAAGTTGCCCCCCTAGTGATTTTAGCCTAAGTCACTAAAAAGGGGAAATAACATGACCCTTGCATTAAATGACTTGAGATAAACATTTAATTCCACTTTAGAGATTAAAGTGACTTTTTGATAAATTTAAGTGAGATGAGCGAAATTAATTTTGGAGAGAATTAAATTAGCTTTTATTCTCTTCCATCCATCTAAATCAATGTGGGCCCTTGGATTAGATGTCTCTTCAACTTACCTTAGCATTCAAACAAAAAGTCAAGGGAAAGGATTTTCACA
Organism: Pseudotsuga menziesii; assembly: GCA_001517045.1. Classification (NCBI taxonomy): domain Eukaryota; kingdom Viridiplantae; phylum Streptophyta; class Pinopsida; order Pinales; family Pinaceae; genus Pseudotsuga; species Pseudotsuga menziesii. The sequence continues at coordinate 80,841 of LPNX010357879.1, read as the reverse complement.
TTCATTCATTTCTTGAGATTTGAGGAAGCAGAGAGAAAAGTCAACTTCTTGAGAAGGAGAAGGAGAACACGGGAGAGAGAGGGAGCACAGGCATAAATCTCAAGAAATCGTACACCAGGTGCTGCATTTATTGCGCACAAATCTCGAGGAGAAATTGCAGCACACATTTCCAGGTAGTGGCACAATTTTCTAGGTATTGACAGAATCCGTACAGCATCCATACGATGTCCGTACATCATCTGTGCAACATTTATTGGGTACAATTTTTGAGGTTAGGACAGACGAATTTTGAGGCAACATTTATTGGTGTTTTGCTGTTGGCACGATTTTCGAGAAAAGGAAAATTTCTTAGGCGCATTTTTCGAGGTCCATACAACCTATTTTGGGATTGTCTGTACACTATTGAGTTGGCACGCATTCCAAGGCAGTTTTATGGGTTTGTTGGTTGAGATAAGTTGTATTCTGTCATTGCATTTTATTTTGCTGAAGAAATAAAATTACTCTTTCTCAAATAGGTTTCCCCTTGTGGGTTTTTCGTGGGCAATTTGCCAAAAATATGATGTCTGAAATTTCTGTGTGACTGCCATTGGAAATTTCTGTCAGTGAATTTTTCCTGTGTTTCATGTTTAAAAATTGTTAATGTGAATTTAATTCGTTAACAAATGAATGTTAGGGGTTTGGGCATTAAACAATGACTATGTGTCTGAAATCGGGTTGGGAAAATCACTTTAAAATTAACAAAATTTAGGCTCAACAAACCCTCAAATAAAATAATAGTAAAATCTCTAGATCGGTCCTAGGGAAGAGTAAATAACAATATTCTCCTCTTGACATAGTAAAAAATTACATAAAAATGAGGTGGTTAGGCAATCCATCCTTAAACCTTAACTAACTTGCTCAAGAAGAGGGGGCACACCAGTAGAAGTGAGACTAGGTCTAATGACCCTCCACATATGATAAACAAGTGCCATAATACATGAATAATACAAAAGATGCTCAATAAAGTGGACACCCTCATAGATCTAGGGTTTTGACCCTTAGATTCCCTCCAACGTGCAACGACCTCGACCAAATGTGTGTGGAAATGTTCCAAGCCTCTCCAAGTGATCACCCTTTATCAGTATGGTCCAAAAGACATGAACGCTCTTGCCAAAAACGTGCGCCAAGGTGGAATAAGGCCCTTCCATGTGTAACATCCCAAGGAATATCATGAAATATTGTGAAGGGCGCCTCCTCAAGTGGAGCGCTTAACTCCAAGCCATTTGCCATGCGTCTTCAAGGTTCAAAGCGAGTCAAAATATTAGTATGCTCCTTCCAAAGATGCAACAAACTCTAAAAAATGTGGCACCTGTGGGGGGTCTAGGAGGGACGTCCCATCAAACAAGTGATAAATTAATGTTGGGAGGGAAATCCATTGTGTAATTATTTCTCCAAACTAATGCCAAGGGTCAAACATGTGGCAACAAGAGTCAACAAGGTGCCAAGTCATCACCTTGCACTAGAAAGTGTTGAATATTGTAACTTCAAAGGATATTCTAAATGTATTTTACTGATGTAACCCAAGGGAGATGTTATTATTCCTTCGGCGGGGTGGTACTATTATATTTGATCATCATAGAGTCATGAGGTAAAGCCTCCAATGTAAGTCGGGTCAATAGTACCCTAATGAATATAATATAATATTGTATTGAGTCTTCCTAAGTGAAGTCGACCCACTTAGTTAAGTGGGGCCGACTTGTTAGGTTAAAAATCAAGTGACGGAAAGAGTATAAATAGAGGAGATGTGTTCCTCATTTGAACACATACTTGTGTACAACGCATAGGAGAGAGAGAGATATATCTGCTGTAGGAAGGCACACCTGTCTGGGGTCTTGTCTTGTACTTTTTATACATCTTATATAGAGGAAGTTTTGCTGTGTTTTCTTCCCCATGAGGGTTTCCCAGGATAAATCTTTGTGTTCTTTTGTGTGGCTGTGCTTGTCTATCTTTCAGTGATCTTTTGCTTTTGGTTATGCTGTTATGATGCTAAATGTTATAAGATATGATATAACCATTAAAAACTTAACATGGTATCAGAGCTACCCTGATAGAAGTCTTTGTGCAGCCGAAACAATGCTACAGCTACAACTATTGAAGATTAGGGTTTCATGCTTGAAAACCCTTAAAGACTAAAACTAGTCATTTTGGGACTTTCGCTATTACTCGATATTGGAGAATGCTCAGGAGCCAAGACTTTTACAGGATGAAGATATATTCTTGATGTACCTTGTATAAAAGTTTCAGCCTCAGATTCACTATACTATAGGAGATATGATTCCTCCAAACCAGGGTTCCAACCTCTCCTAGGATTCAACCTTAAACAAGTGACCTAGGGAGAATTGCTATATCTCAGGCTATGGAGGTCCAAATGCAATTTCACAAGATGTGTTAGATAGGGCACAGACTGTACTTTCTGTGGTAAAAGTTTCAGACCCAGAAGGTGAAACAGTGACAAGTGGCAGTCCGTACAAGTTTGCTGTGCTGAACGGTCCTGAAATAAGTCACCTTGGGAAAATTCGCATAAGTCCCAATTGGTGAAACCAATTCTGATCTAACCCATGATGTTGGAAAGAAGACAAAACATGCTACCTCAGTGCGAAGTTTCAGACATAGAGGAGCAGTGCTTTCGAAGATACCGCAGAAACAATATCAGGAAATTTTGCAAAAGAAATTGAAGAAAACTAGGGCATCGGATATTTTGTAGTTCTGATCTCAGTTTTGGGAAAATGAGTATGCTGCTCAGCTTGCCTTGAGGAGGTGCATCTTTTTATCTAATCAGATCTGAAAGATACCTAAGTTGAAAAATTAGGGTTTCTCTGTCAAACCCTAGGTCCACTGGAAGCAACATTCCAGAAAAGATTTCAAGCAAACATAAGATTGAAGCAATCTCATTGGTTAAAGAAGAAGCTACAGATCCAGAAGGAGATGAAGACAAAGCAAACAAAGATAAGTATTTGAATTGTCTTTCCTGAATATGCTGTGTATTATGCATGATAGAATGTTTGCATTAATGACAGTATACTACTAATATGCATGTTATGGGTAAGTAGTCCATGGTGTTATACAACTCTCCATTGCTACTTATCTAGAATGAAACCTCTTTGCTGACACATTGGATTAGTGCACAATCTAAATGATGTTATGGTAGAGATGGAAGGCATCTGGAAAGTTTCTGTGAGATATGGATGAATGTTGTATTGGCTAAAATAGTTGCATGATGCATAAGAATTTGTCATTATGCATATGTCCTATGAAATGGTTCTAAACATGCAACTGGTGCATTTGACTTGCAGGAAAGGTCGTGTACAACCGCCTACAAGAAAAAGAGGATGAGACTTGTTCTGAAGAACAAGTGATGACAATTCAAGATTCACTCCAATAAACATGAACCTAAAGCTTCCAGGGTTAGAGACACTGTGATGGAAGAAAGAGCTTTAGAAGAATATAAGAGAGCGATAGATCCACCTCAAGAGATGAAGACCATCTTGGGCACGAGAAATAATTCAAGATGAAGAAAAGTATGACGAGACTTCCAAACCAAAGTAAGAGGCCTCAGACACACTCTAGTTGTGTGACACAGTTGGGTGACATCATTGATGCAAACCCTTCCAGCTATGGAAGAAGCTATGATCAAAGAGTAACAGTTGATCATGGGGAATGATGTCTAGGATATGATTATGAGATCTGAAGGGAAATCCGTAGTGTCTTCCATATGGATCTACAAGAAAAAGTATACAAAGCAAGGTTCGTGGTTTGTCTCAGAAAGAATAGACTATGGCATGACATACTCTATTGACTAGACACACTTCTCCAGTGAAGTAGAAGTATATATCAAGCAAAGAACCACCTGTGCAGAATAGGCTTTGTATGAGCTCAGAAGGCACCCGTAGATAATCACATCCAGTTACATAAGGAGCTTGAATATCACCTAGAGTGATGAATATCTTATCCTTTTTTATAAGGTTGAAAATGGAAACCTATAGAAGACAACAAGCTCACAGTTGGGTGCAAGAGGAACTTTTCGACAAAGTTCAATATAAAGGGATCTTGGTATCTAGTAACCTGAGATGGATACATGGTAGTAGAGGATGTTACTTGTCACTCCAAAATGCAGAGGGAGAATGATGCTCCGTTTTAGGGGGAGTGATTGTAGAAGATCTTTGAGTTCGACATGATACGACAGGATGGACAACTCCCTGCTAGACTAAGAATTTACCAAGACTAAAGTGGGTTCCAACCTTCAAGGTTGAATGCGGAAGACTGGGATATGTCTATGACTTGACATAATGAACTCATGGTAGAAGCGATGATGGAGGAATACCAGAATGATGTTTGGGATATAGTGCCCAAACCAGAAAGCAAGAGTGTGGTATCTTCCCAGTGGATTTGCAAGATAAAACATGTTGTTGATGGAAGTAAGGCAAGATTTGTTGCTATAGGATTCTCTTAGAGAAAGGGAATTGATTTTAAAGAGACATTTGCTCCAGGAGCAAGGTACACTTCCATCAGAACCATCATGGAACTTGCTTCCATGATGAAGTGGGATATACACCAGATGGATGTAAAGACAACCTTTCTTAATGGTGTGATTTAGGAAGAAGTTTACATCAAACATCCACAAGAATTTGAAGTCGAAAACAGAGTGACTCATGTATGTAAGTTGAAAAAGGCTCTATATGGACTGAAGCAAGCTCCTAGAGCTTGGTATGGAAGAATAGATAGCTTCTTGATAAACTTGGGCTTTACCAAGAGTAAAGCTGATCCTAACCTTTACCTTAAGGTTATAGATGATGAACTTGACATACTATTGTTGTATGTGGATGATCTATTTCTGACTGGAAATGAGAAACAAATTACAAGAAGAAGCTAGCAGAAGAATTCGAGATGAAAGATCTTGGATTGATGCATTATTTCCTAGGGCTGGAAGTGTAGAAGAGCTCATAAGGAATCTTTCCAAACCAGAGAAAGTATGTAGTGGAAATCTTAAGAAGATTTGATATGTTGGATTGTAAAGACATGGCCACACCCATGGACACCAACCTGAAGTTGTTGTCTGATGAGACATCAGAGTTGGTGGATATGAATTAGTATAGACATATTATTCGGTCATTGATATATCCGATGAATACAAGGCTAGATATAGGCTTTGCTGTGAACACCTTGAGTCAGTGTCTAGTTAAACCTAGACGGGTTCACCTGATAGCTACAAAGCATGTGATGAGGTGCCTAAAAGGTACGATAGACTTGGGACTTGACTATGGTAGAAATCATGATTATAGATTGTATGGATATACGGATTCAGATTGGGCAGGAAGTGCAGCAGACAGGAAGAATACCTCATGTGGATGCTATGGTCTTGGATCTGCCATGCTCTCATGGTTTAGTAAGAAACAATCCAGTGATGCTCTCAACACGGCTGAAGCAGAGTACATTGCAACTTGCTTCGCTATTTGGGAAGCCATATGGCTTCAAAAAATTGATGTTAGGACTATCTGACATGGAGTTGGATACCACAGTGATTCTTTGTGACAACCAGAGTTTCATAAAGATGACAGAGAATCCTGTGGGATATGGTACTAAAGGGAGATATAAAACTCCACTATGTAAGTACCGATGAGAAAGTTGTTGAGGTGGTGACCAAGCTTCCGTGACAAGCTTGGTGTAGTTCAAAAAGACTTTCCTCGCAAGAAGGAATAGTGATGATGATACTACAGACTTTCCTCTCAAGGAGGAACATTGATGATGATACTACATGCTTTCCTCACAAGGAGGAACAAAGATGATGATACTACATACTTTCCTTGCAAGGAGGAACAATGATGTTGATATAGATCTTTCTTCGCAAGGAGGAACGGTGAAGATATGGACCCTTCTCGAAAAGGAGAAATGAGTTGAAGATATGGACCTTCTTCGGAAAGGAGGAACAAGTCGAAGATATGGATTCTCCTCACAAAGGAAGAACAGGTTGAAGACATGAACCCTCCTTGGACAAAGGGGGAGTAGGCTGATAATATGGATCCTCTCAGAAAATGGGGAGTGAGATGAGACTGACATCGATGATGTGATGACAGTGATGCTCCAACATGAAAGAGGCCAAGTGCGCCTGAAGATGTTGACAAGATCCAACATTCACTTGTGGACAATAGTATCCTCTCTTGAGGATGGCAGGTATAACACTCTATTCATGAGAGTCGTCCTTACTAGCTAAGGACGGCCCTGTAGATATTACTCTCGCATGGAGAGTACCCACATTCGCTTGCGAATGGTCCTAGCCTTCATGCCGAGGATGTCCTATGATGAGTCCTCACGGACGATGGGGCCGATACTTAGGTACGGTCAAGATCTGCTTTGCATATGTTACTCTCACATGGAGAGTACCCACATTCAGTTGTGGATACTGTAGAATAACACTCGCTGAGGAGTGGTGCTAACCTTAGTGGTATGGATGCTCTACAATGAGTCCTAACGGATGACAGGACTGACATTTTGTATGCAGTCAAGAATCTGCTCTGCAGACAATACTCTTGTATGGAGAGTATGCCTACATTCATATGTAGATGCCATAGAATAACACTCGCTTGGGAGTGGTCCTAACCTTAGTGGTATGGATGCTCTATGATAAGTCCTCACTGACGCTATAGTATAACACTCACTTGGGAGTGGTCCTAACCTGTGTGATATGGATGTTCTACGATGGGCCGACATTGTGTATGCGGTCGAGATCTGCTCTGCAGACAATACTCGTGCTTGGAAGAGTATGCCTACACGTAAGTGTAGATACCGTAGTATAACACTCACTTGGGAGTGGTCCTAACCTGTGTGGTATGGATGGTCTATGATGAGTCCTCACGGACGATAGGGCCGACACTAGGTGCAGTCGAGATCTACATTTAGTTGTAGACAATTCACCTGATCGATATCATGGATCATGCTGATGGAGGATTGCATCGTCCTTGGACTTATGTCCTAAAATGATAGGGATTGATCATCTCGTAATTGGATCATGTATGGATTGCTTCGTCCTTGGACTTATGTCCTAAAGTGATAGGGATTGATCATCCCACAAATAGATCATGTGTACTGTAGGTAGCATGGCGGCAAAGGATTAAGTAGATTGAAGTACAACAATGAAGGATCAAGTAGATCGAAGTGCTATTGCAAAGGATCGAAAGGATTGAAGTGTTGCTGCAATGGATCGAAAGGATCGAAGTGCTGCTGCAAAGGATCAAGAAGATCGAAATGCTGCTGCAAAGGATTAGAAGATTGAAGTGCTGCTGCAAAAGGATCGAAAGGATTAAAGTGCTGCTGCAAAGGATCAAGAAGATCAAAGTGCTACTGCAAAGGATCGAGAAGATCGAAGTACTGCTGCAAAGGATCAAAAGATCGAAGTGCTGCTCCAAAGGATCAGAAAATCGAACTGCTGCTACAAAGGATTAGAAGATCGAAGTGTTGCTGCAAAGGATTAGAAGATCGAAGTGCTGGTACGAAGGATTGAAAGATCGAAGCGTTGCTGCAAAAAGATAAAGTGATCGTGTGATGGAGAAGATGAAGATATTGAAGAGTAGCTGTTCCAGTTACTGGTGAATGTTGAAATCTTCCTATCACGTATAGATGTATAACCTTGATGATGTTGCATATATTGTCTCTCTGTTCTCCTATAGTCTATGATGATGATGTCAGTAGAATAACCTTCTCGTTAAGGGGGAGTGTTGAATATTATAACTTCAAAGGATAATCTAAATATATTTTACTTATGTAACCCAAGGGAGATGTTATTATTCCTTTGACGGGGTGTTACTATTGTATTTGGTCATCATAGAGTCATGAGGTAAATCCTCCATTGTAAGAGTTGGGTCAATAGTACCCTAATGAATATAATATAATATTGTATTGAGTCTAACTAAGTGAAGTCGACCCACTTAGTTAAGTGGGGCCGACTTGTTAGGTTAAAAATCAAGTGACGAAAAGAGTATAAATAGAGATGTGTTCCTCATTTGAACACACACTCACTTGTGTACACCGCATAGGAGAGAGAGAGAGAGAGAGAGAGAGAGAGAGAGAGAGAGAGATCTGCTGTAGGGAGGCACACCTGTCTAGGGTCTTGTCTTGTACTTTTTATACATCTTATACAAAGAAAGTTTTGCTGGGTTTTCTTCCCCATGAGGGTTTCCCAGGATAAATCTTTGTGTTCTTTTGTGTGGCTGTGCTTGTCTATCTTTCAATGATCTTTTGCTTATGGTTATGCTGTTATGATGCTAGATGTTATATGATCTGATATAATCATTAAAAACTTAACAGAAAGTGCAATCATCAATTATCAAGAAGGGGACAACCCCATAGTAATATCCTCTAGGCACCCACATGTGCCTCCAAATGTGTGAATTTTGAAATGAGGGGGTCACTCATCCAATAGAGCCTGGTCATCATCCGTGTGTATCATAACCAGTCTCAAATCATAGAAAGAGGCTAGGGTGCTCATGTGGTAGGAGGTTCATCACGCGTGCGACTAAGAAATGCCTTTAAATATGAAGAACTGACAGGAAATATATCAAGTGGTATTAGAACCTTTGATGAAGCCTCTTTGAATCTTCACACAACATTATTCTTTTGACTCAATATCCCACCCACGAGGAAGCTTCATCCTCTCCTTTGTTCATTTCATGGGTTTTATCTCTTACTAGATTAGTTGTGCTTCAAATGTATTATTTTCCTCATATTTTAGTGGTGCGCACCCTGTTGTTCGCCGATTACACACCAGCAGCAGAAATCAATTGAAAGCTGTCTCCTCACTTGAGAAAGTGGGAGAGGTGTGACCTTGGAGGCAAGCACAGAGCTAGGTACTGTCACCTACTCCTAGCTCCTCCGTTTAGGCTAACTCCTAACGAAGCCAAGGGGGGCAGTCTCTACAAAAGAGTTTACTAAGGTTCTTAAGATTGTTAAAGTGTTTTTAGGTTATAGATGCGGATGGGTGTTGTTTAGGAGTTTATTGTGATTAGAAGTGTTTGCTTATCAAGATAATGATGATTAATCAAAAGCAATCCACGTTGCTAACAGGAGATTACACAGATAAGCAAAACTTCTAGACTAAGCATTCAGGTATAACAAAAATGAACCATAGACAGTTTGATCAAGATAGAAAATTACTCAGATATAACAAAGGACCAGTGCCTTATGGAGTCAAATAAATGCGTGAATAAGAGTCTAGGAATTAAGCTAGTGAGTATTAGATTGTGCAAATGCTCTTGGTAGGTTTTAAAAGTTTTTAATGGTGGTCTTGCTTAAGGTAGCTGGATATCCTAACCGAAAATACCTTCAGTGGCTTCGTTCGAAGACATGACGGACCTGTCTGGGGTCACAGCTAAGTGTTCAATAACTTAACTAACTGTGCCCAGATTGGGTTGCCCGGCGCCCACACTTGGAATTTTCCCACATGCCTCGGTATTTAACGAAACAACGCCGGTGTGTTGGTTATGGGGTAAAAGTTATAATTAAGTTACTCTTGTACGAACTTAGCAGGTCTGTTCACCGTTCTGACTACGAGCCCAACCCGAAAGTCGGCAGAGCATACTAGGTGAAGGATGATCAACGAAGTTAATTAATTAAAAGGGGTGCATGTGTTGAAGGTTTTATTAAGTTAATTGATTAGACTCTCCGACAGAGAGCGCTCTTGACCTTGTCTTATGATGAAGGTTCAAGAGTCTTATCTAATCTAGATGAGACTAATGCAAAGATGATGCAAACTAAAGATGCTCTCCGATAGAGAGTGCTCTTGACTTGTGTTTCTGCAAGTTCAAGAGTCTTACTTAAGAATTAATTGATTAAACAATGTGAACATGAAGCAAAGGTGATTTATTAAACTCTTCGACAGAGAGCACTCTTGATCCACCTTATGGTGAGATTCAAGAGATTTAAGCAGTTGATTTACTTGAAAAGATAAACAATTAAGAAAATAGAGTAATCAACTTAATCAATGAATTAGATGTGATAGACTAGCAATTAGTATTCTAAGAAAAGATGTAAATAATGATGAAAACAAGCACATCTAACCTAAGCATACATAAGTAAACACAACACAAGCCTCCCCAAATGGGGAAGGATGAGAGTGGCGACTTAAAAACCCCATTCAAACAAAAGTACTTTATTGAAATTATTACAATTTGCCTTTAGGAATTTAATTCTTTTAAGGACTTTTCAAATGAAAGCATATAACTCAACAATTATTAAAACTTGTGTAAAAAGGAGAGTGATTTACTTTTACTTGAAGCTTTTCTTGAAATTTTGCAAAAAGGGAGAAGAAGAAGTTTGAATGAGAGCAAAAGAGTAAGGCAAAGAAAGTTGAAAATAAAAAGAAGATGAGGGTAAGAAGGAAGGAAAACAAAGAGAAGTCACAAGCAAGCAAAGAAAGGAAAATGGCAACAAACTATGAGGCCAAAGGAGGACAAGAAATGATGAAAACGGGGCAGCGAAAGAGAAATAAGATGGCTGTCATAAAAATAAAAATACTGGACAGCGAACAAAAAGGTGAAGAAAAGGGCTAAAACAAAGTAGAAGGCGGCTAAAGAACTAGGGCAAAAAGGGGTAAAAAATGGGCATAAACTAGGGCACACTAGGGCTGTCCAAAAAGAAGAAAAGGGGTGGTAAAAAAGGGTAAATACGGGGCAGCGATGAAGAAAAGATAAAAAATGGCAAAACAAAGCAAGGAGGAAGAGGCTAGCAGGCAAGGAAAATAAAGGGATCAAAGAGCAAAGAAAGAACTAGAAGAGGGAAGTTTGGTAACCAAGAAAGTATTGAATTTATGGATGGAACCCAAGAGAGAGAGTTAGACTCCCAGCTTTCTTTTTGTACTTTAAAGAAGAAGATCTCTGTAGGTCCTGCAATGAAAGTGTTAGATTAAAAAGGTTGCTTGAAGCCTGGGATAGAAGCAGCTGAGCTCACACCCCTCTTCAACCTGTGAAGCCTGAAAACACACTACAACTTAACACAAACGTGAGATCAAAATAACATGCTAGTATGCTAAGAAAATTGAATCGTGATCAACATTACATATATGCTAATTACTCATGTCCATCAAGATACTAATCTACTTCGCATAAACAATCAAATTTAACTACAAATGATTGTTCTACTGTGCCAGCAATGGCCCTCTTGAGCTAACAAAGAAACAATTAATCTCATATAAGCATTAAAGAAATAGGGGTTAGAGACAATATAACCTCAACCATTTGCAAAAAGTACCACATCCAAGAGCTCATGGACCTCCAAAGCCTAATCTTTATTAACAATTCAAAGCAAATGCTTGATACAATTTTCTCAGAGTAACTCTGCTACAAAAGTCCCTCCTAATAGAGCTGAAGGAGCCTCTATTTATACAATGAGAGAGTGCTAAAACCCTAAAACCAAACCACATAACCTAACCGGCCTGGCCATCTAACAGAGAAGCCAAACCTAAGACGTAGAGCTGGGAGTGAGGGGAGGCCTCCACCTAGGTAAGGCGCCCCCACTCCAACCAACCCTGAACACCCAAAACAAGCCACAGATGAGCTCACACGTGTGGAAGGCGCCTTCAGGAGAGAGAGGGGCATGAATGGTTGAAGGAGGCGTCTGGGATGTTGGTAAACCATCCTTTTAGGTTTGGATGCAGCCTCTGCTAGGTTTCGGAAGGCCACTGATGGTGTAAGCCTCAGTCTTTACCTCGATCAAATCATCGGACCAATGAGTGCTCTCCATCTCATTTTTTAGCTGAAGATGACCAGTCTGTTAACTGACTATAAATTAATTGCTCACTGAATGCTGACTGAAGCTGAGTTATGACAACTCCAAACATCATAAATGCTCAATGAGATGTCATTTAGCCTTTTATTTCGCTGAATTTGGATTAATTTGGAGAGTTTTAATTTTCTCCAAAATAATCATTTTTTAATAAAAAATCATTTCTTTCCTTGAAAATGACTTTTTTGAGAAAAATGGCATTATGTGTCTGATTGATGATCCGAAAGTTGGCTCTGACTGGCTGGCCGATCAAGAATGATTTTTGGCTTAAGGTTAGAGCCTTCAATCACTGAATTCGGGGTCTGGATGACCGACTTATTACAAATGGGTTTTTTCCATTTAATTTATGGAAAAATTAACCCAAAAAACTTAAGAAAATAATTAAAAAATTAAAAAAAATGAAAAAATAATTTTTTGCTCATTTGAAAAATATATTTTTGATTTTTTTTTAAAGGTCCTATTGACTTAGGACAAGACCATGCTCTGCTCTAACAATGCCTAGTAGGTTTATAACACTCAATTGGGCTCTAATAACCCCCCAAGGCCTAGAATTCAAAATCGGGCATTCCAGCTTTGGAGGAAGCGGGAGAAAACCTCGTCAATTATACTTGGCTATAGGCAAAGCATAATTGTCAAGGGCAAAAAACTCCCTGGAATACCTTAGTTGAGATTCTACGTCTTAGGAGACCAAACCACTCAAAAGTACCCTACTAGCACATTTTATTACAAACCTCGCGGGGCCATGGTCAAAATTATTCAAATGAAAAACTGACTAGCCAATATTGGCTAGACATGAAGACGGATCAACTGATACACTGGAATCAGACATTGAACATGTCTGTCAACTGGCGGCTCCTCAGGTAACCCAATTATGGTACAAAAAAAGTGGATAACACACCCCATGTTGACTTGTCAAATTGGTTAGGAGGTTGAGTTAGGGTTGCTATTTATGAATTACCTTTTGAGCTATGAAACCAGACACGTCCAAAAGGGCCTGCGTGTCCTGTGTCTGCGTGTCGGACACGGACACGCTAGACAGAGCGTGTTCGACACGTCTTTGCAGCGTGTCCTGTGTTCGGACATGTGTGTCCGAGGACTGTAAGTGCGTGTCCGGAAAACATGACACGTTTTCTACTAAAAAAATGCCTAGAATTGCTTTAAATCAAAATTTTCACTTTCTTTTTATCATTTGCAAGTGTGGAGATGGTTCTAAAGTGTGTTTGGTGTGCAGGTGAAGAAGATTTGAAAGATTTAAATGTGTAATTACTAATGTTAAATGTGCATTGATTTTGATTTCTATTGAATATTTGTAAAAATTTGGTTCTATATGTCTATATTTTTAATATATATATATATATATATATATATATATATATAACGTGTCCTACATGTCCTGATTCCGGGGGTCACCGTGTCCGTGTTGGACGCTCGAATCCTCGTGTCCTTCGTGTCCCGTGTCCCTGTGTCAGGTGACTTAGCTTTTGAGAATTTAACAACTCTTTCATATATATAAGAGAGACTCACCTCATTGTTTTTCTTCGCTAGAACTCATGGATAATGAAATTGCTCTTGTTTCACTTGTTCCTAATATTTCTTTATGTTAGAGTAGTCATCTCATTTGTAGAAATAAGTAGGAGTGTAAGGTTATAATGCTAATGTATGAATCTAATCACCAAGTTGTAATGCTTGAATGAACATTGAGGTAATCTCTTTCATAAGTGTGCACATTTTACGTAATAGGTAGTATAATATTCAACTTATATTATATGCTCGTAGTTGTTGGATTTGTTGACTTTGCATGCATGTTTACAACGGAGAATTTAACTATTGAACCATCTACTTGGTGAAACAAGAAGCCATATTTGGCTATCAAGTACTAAGATAAGGGATAAAGTGTTTCTTCTCCCCTCTTACTCTTTGATACGCAAAACTCTCTCTTGTTTCCTCATGATCCCATTGCCCTTCATCTTAAGGTTACCTAGGCATTAGTTAAGGTGTTAATTCCTCAAGTTTCAACAACTTAGTTTTTTGTTTTCGAGCTCTTCTTCACAACTATTAAATATGGATTTTTTTTCTAACAATAACGGTTAGTTGTATTTACATAAAAAGATAGGGGGGTGCAGCCTGACCAAACATCCTTGAATTACATTTGATGTATGAAGAGAGAGACTGCATGGTGTTCTATTCATTGCTCAAAATCTAGGATTTCTAAAAGTCTTGGCACATCCGGCCTACAACAGAAGGACAATTCTTGCTTACTATGGTGAATCCTACAAAAAAACCCAAAAGCAGAAGACATTTTTAAGGTATTTACAGAGTTCAAAATGAAGATCCTAGCCATTGCAGGCTTGTTTCCATCCCTTCCCCGAAGGATCTTATTATTATCTTTAGCAACCTTGGTTTCGTCAGCATTTCCATTGTTGCATTTGATCATCTTCTGAGTCGCTTTCAATGTTTTCTTTACTACTTGTGTGCATAGGACTACCACTATATTCCATTGTAGCCAACTTGCACATGGCTTACAATCTTTGCAAATTCATACAAGCCATGAATCTAAAGATTACTCTTTAAAACTCGGTTTTCATCCTTGCAAGCTTCCACTTTTCTCTTCAAAACTCGGTTTACTTCTTGACATTTCTGCACTTTTCCTTCTAAATGATCAACACCAACCTCGCCATAACCAATTTAGCTAGGAGTTGAACTATCTGAACATCTTGCATTTTGAATTGAAATTGAGAATTAGCATTATTCAAACTTATATTGCCCATGAGCTCTCTTATTTGCCTCTCCAATCTATTAACAATTCTGTTTAAACTTTCTTTGTCATTTGCATTCCTCCCACCTCCATTCCGATGTTCCATGTTGATTAAGGGTGACTGAAAACACTCAATTCCAACTGAAGGCCTACAAACAAGGATCATGCCTACGCTCTCAGGATTCCAATTATGCTCAAAAGGTTTGACAAAAGAATTATTGAAGAAAAAAATTTCCCACAGCTCCTGACAAGTCTTAAGAAATCGGAACTCAAACCAGTAGTTAAGCAAGGTAATAATCAACTTGACAACCCAAGATAGAAAACCATAATTACCATAATCATACCACTTCGTGTTCCACATAGACTCTAAAACTGAAATGAACAAACCAAAGGAAGAAATCCCATGGACTACCCTTACCTTAGAATCATCAATCCCCAGCTGAAGCCATGTGTCAGTTGACCGGGTAGTATCGAAACAACTACCAAAATTCTCAAGGAGGAAGCTCCAAAGCTTACCACCCTTCCAAAATGAATACAAATGCAAGTGGGAATACTGGAGAGGAGCAATTCGAGACGAGAATTCTATCATATCACTACTAGAACCATCTATTATAACCATAGCTGGAATTGAATGTCGTGTACTGTATTTATCATTCCTTCTATCTGCAATACGCAAGCAGGGGATTTCCCGAACTTTCTCTCACGCTCCTATTATCACTAGGGATGTAGCTACCACAAAAGGTATCATATCCTGGATGGTATAGGTGGGGCAACTAACCAAGTGACACCGCTAAGAGTAAGATCAAGGGGGAGACCCTTGTTAGCCAATGAAGTCCAACGCACAAAACAAGGCACACACAAACAATCTAGACAATGATTCAATCAATGATGCCTTGAATTTAAAACCCTAGATCTATTAAATAATTTTTTGAGATGATACTTTTAAGGATAGGTTGAGAGGCTTAATCAAATAATTGAAATGATCAATTGATGTGAGATTATCCCAACAATAAGATTTATAAACCAGATCTAGAGAGATAAGGTGCCAATGCAAAATACTCGATTTGCTCCAATGGTTTAAGCAGATTTATGGAATATGGCCACAAACTAGGGTTTTAATCTACGTTGCACAAGTTTATGGTATGCGGGTACGTAGGGTATGCAGACACCAGTATCTAGTAAGACTAGAAGCTTCACCCAAATTTATCGGAAACATCAGGTTCAGAGCGACAATATTATAATATATTAATTTTTAATATATATTGAAAAACCATATATTTATTAAATTATATGTTTAGTTTTTAACTTTTTTGTCTATTTTAAAAATTAACTATAATGGTCAAAGATCAAATACTATACATTATTAATTAAAGTTATAATTATATATGACAAATTTATAATGTTTTCAATAAAGGAAATTATAATTATGTATGACAAATTCCAAAATTTGTCTCTTTGACTGGGAGGCGGCCTCTAACTTTAGTTTTATTAAGATTCTTCTTAGTGAAATCAACAACTTTAATAATAATCTTGCACTGGACTTAATTTCTATATTTATTAATGAAATAAATGAACAACTTTAATAATAATCATGTATTGGACTTAATTTCTATATTTATTATTGAAAGAAATGAAGGGAAAGGATTTCATAACTTGGCAAAGAGATTGTAAGGGATCCAAAGAGGAGAGAATGACCATTTTTATGTGACTCTCTCATGTGAATTGAATAATAAAGTTTAATATTGTTTGCTAGGTCATGAAGAATGTAGATGCCACAACACTAACCTCATAGAAAGTACATTTAAAACTATATATGACAAGGGATAGATGACCCAAGTTGGTTGGATCCTCACGTATTTTATGTATATATAATATTTATTTTTAAAGAAATTATTTATTTATTCTTTACTAATTAATAAATGAATTTTTTTGTGCAGAATCAAGGCAACATCAATAAAGGGAGTTTTCATATCACAGGAGTTTTGTACATATTTTATCATAGTTTTCATACCACAATTTTAGGAGTAGATTACCACTAGATCTAAAATACAAAATTTAATGAATCACAACGCGCAAGGGAAGAATTTGGCGAGAGACAGATTGAGGATATTTGATTTCTGCTCACAGTGCCACGAAATAAAGGTTGTTGCCACGTCAAAAGTCAATGGAGGATCTGCATAAAACGACTATTAGCCTGCCAAGATTTCTCCATTTTCAACCACATCATTAGATTGCATTATTTTCCAAGTGGTTCTCCACAATAGATGCCACGAGTTAGCTTGACTGGATGCCACTGAGATTTTACATTTGCCATATTGTGAAGATCATAGCCAACTTCAGTAATTCATTGTGGAAATGAGGCACGTTGGAGGAGTTACAGAAAAGAGGCACTAATAGTCATCAAAACTTGGCTAATTGCCAGATAAGGTGAAAAAAGCCATGTCATTAAGGTTAAACCAGATCACAGAGAAAACGTTTCAAGCTTTCCAGTAGAGGAAACACTCAAAAAACACATCTACTTATGGCTGGGAGCTTGAGGAAGCTCTCGATCCATCGAGGAGCTTGGGAGCTTAAGGTTAAACTAGATCATAGAGAAAACGTTTCCAAGATTTCCAGCAGAGGAAACACTCAGAAAACACATCTACTTGTGGTTGGGAGCTTGAGGAAGCCCTCGATCCATCAAGGAGCTTGGGAGCTTCCTCAAGCTCCCTACCACAAGTATTTAGGAAATGCATGTCGGGAGCTACGATTTCACCTCTGTGAAGTACACGAAAAGCTCCCAAGTATCCGAGGAAGCTCCCACCCATTTAGGAGTGTTTCGTACCAGCTCCAAAGCTCCCGGGTACACAAGAACGCCTGGTATGCCTTTCCTAAAGGCCGAGAGTTGTACCCATGCAACATAGGTTTTAACAGATTATTGACACTTTATTTAGTTACTTGATGTAAGATATGAACTTTAGACAAAGATCAAGCAACACCCAGATCACTAAACAAGTCAAAAGATCAACTTCCCATAGAGGGCAAATTGCCCCAAAGAGGACCAATGCTAGTAAATGGGCAAACGAAGTTGGATTCAAGTCAAACTTCTTATGTAAATTCCAACTTGGGGTTTTGGTTACAAGCACAAAAGATGACCCGATCTACTACTTCTAAGGAACAAGGGTTTTAAACTGTTAAAATTATAAATGACTAATGGAATAGAAATTGGAATGAGAAAAATATTGGCGGAAATTACCCAAAAATCTTGTGGCTACCAAATACTATTATGATGATCTTTGCACTTTGTAGCGATTTTGAGCAAATTCCATGGAATTCCAAGTGAAATCGAATTTCCCCAATGAAGCTATTGTGCCCCTCTCCTGCAAAACAAACAACCGGAAGTTAGATTTGATTCACAGATAGAGAAACTATGTAATGCAAGACAACTCAAAGACATCAACAATGATCACAAAGATGCAATAGCAAACTCCTTGAGTTGAAGATCGATTGGAGAGAGAGAGAGATGGAGTTCCTTCACAAAAATACCCTCCATCAAATCTCTACCCTGCAATACAACACAGCCTCTACAAAATATGGCATGAAACTATTATAGATCTACTCAAATGTCTAAGAGAATCGATTTCCAATCAAGTATGAGAGCATTCAACAAAGAAAACACAAGATCTCTACAAAATTTTCTCTCTATTGCCGAATATCCAAGAGCCATGTTGTCGCCTTTCACACACCTGGGTACCTTGGATAGCCTTGTGGGCCCTAGATAATGATTCAACCTAGCTCCTCTGCTAGCAAAGTCCATATCCCTGACAGAGTTGGCACCCCGTTGCCTTGTAGGGGCAAATGGTCTTACATCATACAAAGGATGAGTGCTCATCCCTTGGCCACTGACTAGCTACAAGAGATTTATTTACTTTCATTTCATTTAGGCCTAGTGCTTAAAAATACAACTAATCGCAGCCGGCCTTGCATTCTTTAGATATAACATTTATGTGTTACAATACATTACAATTTCATAGAGAATAGCTTGCTTCGAGGACTAAAAGAAACATTCCACACTCTAGAGCCGAGACACAAACAAATATGGAGTCCATCATGCACAAAGGCCAAAGTGGGGGAAGGCTCATCAATCTCACAAGTCCAAGCCATAAGTCAAAGGTAAATATCAAAATGGTGTTAGACACAATGGCTCACCGAGAGGGGGGGGGTGAATTGGTGAGCCTCGGCTTACTTCAAATTTTCACTTCTTCAAACCCTAAAACTTAAGTCATCATTTCACATTCAATTTAACATCATATTCATCAATAGACTATGCATCAATAATCAATTCATTCATCAAATAAAAAACATAATCATCAACACATTGCACAAGAGTCACAAGATATAATGTTTGTAATATTTTGTATTTCAACGGCTGCGACCGTGAGGTAAATCAACACTTACTGAATCAGAAGCACCTACTTCTATCCAATACTCTGCTTGGTCTTTTCTTAGATCCTACTAAGAGAATAGTTACAAGACCCAGCTTGTAGATAATACATACATTTGTCACATTACATCACATATGACTTCAACGACATCATTACAGCTCTGTCCACAATTGCATCATTCTCATTCTGCTTGCTAGCTGTCCAATATCATCATCTCATCATCACTCTGAATATCAACATCACCAGCATACCATTACAGTCTTCAAGCTTCAGTTAGCATCATGTTTCTGATGTCTTCATCATGTCAACAAATTGACATCGTGTCATCAATCATCTTAATGTCCTCAATGTCTACTCATATCCACAAAGTCTGCTAACAAGATGTTTGTTAAAAACTAGACTGAATATATGCCGATGATGAACCCTACATCATGCTATTGAGCACACAAACTGTCATGCATACCACAATTTCGGTCTTTTGACTGTCTCAACCAAAGTTACATATATCGTGTCGACGAATATATTGCCGGGGGTCCGGAATGAAATTTATTGGCAACAACGGCGAAAATATCGGAAAATATAGGCAAATGTCGTTTTGCATTAAAAAATACGAAAATAAACATTTTTTTCAATTTTTTTAACATCTAAAGCAACAACAACATCAAATAAACACATTTTCACATAAATATTAAAATACAACTCATATATAAGATGCATAATATGTCAAATGGTGGATCATGATCAAATATCGAGTTCGACTATTTAGTATAAAGTATCAAAATACTGAAAATACTGAAATGTGTTCTTGATGGAATGATAGAAAATCACATCAAATGATCAAAATAAATGTCTCTCAAGAGATGAATCATCATGACTCATGAGGCATGTAGATAGTGTATAGAGTCTAGACATAGGATACCAACATAGTATGATAGTACAATGATAAATAATAGGAATCAAGTCGTCGACTCCCCGAGGATGATCCTCTAATCAATCTACCCCTTTTACGGGTCAAAGGCACTAGCACCACTCTTCCTCTAGAAGCAGTAGGTGGTCGTGGAGGTGGTCCAGATGAGCCTGGGGTAGAACTAGAACCTCCAACTGCTCGAGTAGATGTTGTGGATGAGGGGGAGCTGAATGTGAGCTGTCTCCTCCCAGTCCTAACTGTATGACTCTGTGGAGGTGGTGGGCCACTTGGAGCTGGTCGGCGCTGCAAATGAGTATCAACCTCCTCCTCAATGTCCTCATAGTCATAGTCATCCTCTGGAAGTGGAACATCAGCATCCCCCTCTTCCCCCTCCTCCTCTGACAAATCTGCATCATCATCCTCCTCTTCCTCCAACCATTCAGGTGCCTTGTCCATCACAGGATCCTCCGTCTCCACCCTCCATTTGCTGGTAGTGTCAATGTCATCCAATGAAATGGCATATGAATTGGGCACTTTCTCAATTTGTTTCACCTGCAACCTTAGATTGTAGTAGACATAAACCATGTCATTAAGGCACTGAGAAAGTAACCTGCATTAGTATGAGATCCATAGTTAGGGGGTGATAAATGATGATAAATTCAAATTCAAAATTGTAATAAATTATATTTAAAATTAATAAAATTATAAAGAAGCAAAGATTATAAATTTAAGTTTAAACTTTAACATTTCTAAATTGAAAATTCTAACCGTCTGCGCTTCTTGGAGTGTATCTTCTCAAAGACACTCCAATTGTGCTCACACCCTGATGAGATGCAACTTTGACTTAGCACTCTAATGGCAAGTTTTTGCAACTCTGGGACTCTGCGACCATAGTTAGTCCACCACACATCTACAAAGAAAAAAAGGAAGGTAAACGGTAAGACAAAATTCAAATTACAAATTACAATGTATTAAATTTTTACCAAGTAAAAAACATAGAAATGAAAGGGTAATTAATTAAGAATCTAAGAGATCAAAATTTGAAAGTTTTAAACAAATTGTACCTGGCATCCTTGTGGTTCTATCCTGGACAGCCATGTCATAGCCAAAAGTGCCACCTGACATCCTATAGATCTCCATCTGTCTAGAAATCTCTGCGTGCTCAGAGGGAGTTAACACCATCCTCTGAACACACTGGAGAAAGCCATCCATGACCTTAGCATCAAACTGAAAGCCACATGCATAAGAGAAAGCAGGGTTGAGGTAGAGCCCTGCTGCATGAATGGTATGATGGAGAGTATTATTCCATCATTCATCAATCACACTCCATAGTTCAGCTCGTCTTATAAGTCCCACCTCCCCCTTGTCCTCATAGTAGTGATGGATAGCTTCCTTGGCCCTATCCATGGCCTCATACAAGTAGCCCATTGCGGGCTTTTCATCATCAACCAAACGAAGAACCTTTACCAAAGGTTCATTGATGGCACATACCTCCTCCAATCGTGCCCAAAAAGTCAAATCAAATTGCACCATTCGAGCAATGGCTTGCCCATCTTGTTTGGTGCTATAGACACAAGATGCCCACTCATTAGAAAGAAACATCCGCTGCAACTCCATCATAACCTTATGCATAGACTGAAGAGAAATAAAGGAAGTGGCGAATCGTGTGATTGCAGGGCGCATCAACTCCTTGTTTCCTGTGAAGCATCTCATGAGTGAAAGAACATATGTATGATTGTATATATATTTTGTCACATTCCGAGCTGAATCAATGACTTCTTTGAGCCAAGGAAGTTTTCCCATGTCCTCTAGCATCAAATCAATGCAATGGGCAACACAAGGAGTCCAATACAAGCTTGCATACCTCTCCATAAGCATCCTCCCAACAACAACATAATTGGCAGCGTTGTCCGTAATGACTTGGACAACATATTGTGGACCTATCTCTTGGATAAACTTATCTAGCAAATCACATAATAAGTGTGCATCTTTAACATAGGGAGATGCATCGACAGATTTGATAAAAACTGTCCCCCTGGGACAATTGACCAAGAAATTGATAATGGATCTGTCCTTCCCATCAGTCCATCCATCTGACATAATACTGCAACCGGTGGCCACCCATGACTGTTTGAGCTCATCTAATCTTCGGGTGCAATCAACCTTCTCCTCATCAAGGAGTCTCCCTCTCAAATCATTATAGGAAGGCCCCCTATAATCTGGACCAACAGCGCTAGCAGCTTGAAACATGGCATGATAGTAGGAGTTGTTTTTGGCGATTTTGAAAGGCACATCACCCCATAGAAAACATTTTGTCACAACTCTATCCGCCTCTTCCTTTTCCCTTTGTTTGAGCATGGTTCGAACAGAAGGTTGCCTCGAATACGATGCCACATAAGGTGAGGTTGAAGAAGGCACAGTGGAATGTGGGGGTCGTGTAGATGAGGAGAAGGAATGCATGTCACTTGTGCCTCCCATGGTTCGTGACTGTGTTCTAGATGCAAGTTCATTTCTGAATTCCTCCTTCTCGTCCCTCTTCTTAGCCATGTCAAGAATGGATTGGTTTGCAATACGCATCACTTTTGGGGTACCAGCAGGACAAACATCCACTTCATGCCCAACAATTTTGGCAAGGTGGTATTTCAAGCGGCTAATTCCACAAGAAATATCCTTCCCACATAGTTTGCAGTTCAACCTTTGCCGATTATTAGGGTCAATTGGCTGCCCATACTCCCACATTGGATCCAATGGCTTTGGCATTGTGTCACCTATGCCACAACAAACAAACAAAAATGAATAAATTTTAAAATGTTCTTCTTTAAAATTTTGAAAACAATGAAATTATTAAAACATTCAAAGAAATGGGAGGGTGGCCTACTTAAAAGGATAAAACCCTATAGGCTATGATTGTAATGGAAAATCTACACCCTGCACTAAATCTAAACCTAAACCCTACATTAAATCTACATTAACCAACAAATCTCAAGCAGAAAAAAAAAGAATGAAAGTTCAAACTTCAAAGAATACATACCTGATTAGATGGCAAATGCAATGGAAACTTGATGGTTTGCCTTTGCCCCCTTCCTCTATTGTAGAAAATCGCCCAAGACGTCAGAGCTCCACTTCCTCGAAGCCGCAATGTCCAAATGAACCGGAAAAACCCGTCCGCGGCCTCTTTATGGCGAAATTTTTTATTTTTTTATGAGCAGGCCGATATTTTGCATCGACTCGCAATATTTTCGGAATTTATCGCGATGTTTGAATGTGTCACGATATTTTATTGTGTTGGGAATTTATCGCGATATTTTAGTGGCGATATATCGCTTGCTCCATTGACTCGCGATATATCGCGATGTCGGCGATATATCGCCGATATATGTAACTATGGTCTCAACAACTCAGACTGTGTATCACTGAGCAATCTCAGTCTTGAAGTGTCTTACAAACAAAAAACCAGACTTTAATGAAAGTAAAAGATCAAGCCTCTAATGCACATAGTAACCACTGCGAATTGCAAAAGATGCTCAGTCATAATGAAATTAACAATGAACCTTTCCCATAGAATTGTTCCTCATTGAATCGTGATTTCAACAAAAATGACAGCAGAAAAACATGAAGATATCAGTCCCACGATTTTGATTAGATGACATAGAATTGCACCCTCAAACTCTGTCAAAGTCTGCTCACTGCTGGTGTAAAAACTTCAGACCTGTCTTTACTGTTGCTGCTGCCCCAAAGAACTATTTAAGCCTGAAAACGAGATTAGTATACTGCTGCTGTAATTACACTTCTTTGCTGAGCTGCTGCTGGTACTTTCGTTACTGCAAACATTGGGGCTTACTGTGGCTACACCAGCTCTCACGAAAATTTCAGAGAAGCAGCAAATTTTCCATACTTCTAATGAAGTCGTTGGCTGGTATTTATACTGGTTTTCCCTCAAAAAAAAATTGCTGAGCCGACTTGTACATATGCACATGTAATTTTATTTTTGTTTTTATATTTGTCACATTTAAATGAGCCGACCTATCATGGTAATTTCAAACAATTAAATTCTATTTAATATATAATGTATGAGGATTAACAGAACTTTTTGATGGTCATATACCCAAAAGGCCACAAACAAGGGCTGCTCAATGCTTTCATAAGCAAGGGGTTTAAACTGGCATGTCTAGGAGTCATCATGCATCATACAAGTTTTGTGTGCTTTTTGCCATGTTAACACTATCGTGGGCTTCAAGGGCTTCATTGAGTCAAACAAGACTTCTTCAACTAGGTTATCATCATCATGTGTGTGGGTCTCAAGCCTTATCATGACCCACCTCCAAGGGCTCCAAAACCACCATCTTGTTGTCATCAAGTAAGAGCATGGACCATCAAACCATCTAAGGGTTCTATGACCCCATCAAGCCACAAATGACCACAGAATGGGTCATTTGGACCCATTAGGTGTTCCAATGTGTTCCAATGGCTTTAATGCCCACATCTAGTGTCCTTGCCATGTCATCATGCTTAACCTTTGTCATTAATGTTGTCATCATTGACAACACCATATTCATCAATCTCCCCCTTTGTCATTGATGGCAACCAACCAACCTCTTCTTCTCCCCCTTTGACATTAATGACAAAGGGTCAATGAGCTATTAAAGGCTTCACAATTCCCCAAAAAAGATGTATCCTTGAGTACTTCATGAAATCGTACCATATCAACTTTTAGATTTGCTGATCATACTTGTTGAGTGATGCTCCCCCTTTCAAGTGTACTGTTGTAGCTGTTTTGAATAAGCTCCCCCTTTCAAGATCATTTAGAGCACTTCTATTGTAGCGTTAAAAGCTTCATCAAACTGAGTTCTGTCAATCATGTTCAGGGTTGGAGAAAGTCATGTACAACAGTCAACTAGTAAATTCATGAAAGGTAAGCATGTATCAAGATGTTGCTTCACTTTCTCTTCAATATTTTCTTCAATCATGTTCTTCACAACACTCCCAAGACATTGCCAAGTTCCAAGTCACGCTGAACAATCATCTAGCATGTATCAAACAATATGTTAATTTATCACTCAGCTGGTCATCATATTTGCAGAATGTATTTATGCTCAAGTTAAGGTTCAGTTGAGTGTTTTTCTTTAACCACAAGGTTTGCTCCCATACTGTAGTCAGTCAAATAATAAGTCAGAGCTAATCTTCAAGTGTCTTTGACTTGTCTCGAATCACACTCGGGAGATACTAAGGCCTCCAGAGGTCATAACCGAATTAGACAGAATAAAAAACTTTCATATAGAGCCGTGAGCATTTTATGGACCCCTACGTGCATTTTCATCAATCTGGTGGACACATTTCCTCATGTCTTTGTTTTTTGGATTCATCAATAAAGTCTAGTCTTCATGTTCCAAAAGGCTGCTCCATTGGTCCACATCGTGCCTCTTAAAGTACGCTTCAACTGCTGCTCAAGAGGGCCTTCAACAACTTGTTAAGTGGATGCCATCATCACAAAAGTTGACTGATATTTGTCCCTGCAAAAAAACTCACAACCATCCCAAATTTTGTCAATAGTAAACTCACTATAGCCCATGAGAAATGTGCCAAAAATCAGTTCATAGATCTGTTTTGATCCTCTTGGAACATGTGTCAGCCATTGTCATTGAAGATCTTAGTCCTTGATCTGAGCTAACTCCCCCTAAGCCTGAGCATCTACATTTTAAGATCAGAACCTTTGCTACTTCAAGTTTGTAGTAGACATCTACATTACTTTCAACATTGCTTGCTATGTTCTTCATGGTGCAGATCAAAAAGATGTCTTCACTTCATTTGCTTCAATCTGGAGAGAGTTCATTAGATCATATGAGATTGTTTTTGTGTAATATCCCAAATCTTGATATTTTCTATTTCTATGCAAATTTATTGAAACCGCTGGGCATGCAAACTGCCATGCAAAATTTCCCTATTTTATAGCTGAAATTAGGGTTAGGGTTTGCAGGATAAAATGAACACTTACCATTGATAAGCCGGCTAAATATGCCCCAGAGAGAATACGAATGCAAGATGAACTGAGCTGATGAAGAAATGACCTTGTTTTCTACTGCAATACCTTGGATGGCTGAATCAAACAAGTGTGACGTTTTTGCTGAAGGGATGGTCAGTTTCAGCTAGAAATAAGTCGAAAGGAAGGTGTG
Organism: Pseudotsuga menziesii; assembly: GCA_001517045.1. Classification (NCBI taxonomy): domain Eukaryota; kingdom Viridiplantae; phylum Streptophyta; class Pinopsida; order Pinales; family Pinaceae; genus Pseudotsuga; species Pseudotsuga menziesii. Next base: position 54,777 of record LPNX010357879.1, on the reverse strand, counting down.
CCCATGCCGGAGAGGATGGCCGGAGCGTGCAAGAGTTTTGACCTCTCCAGATGCCCTAGCGAATTGATCTCCCAATCTGCTGCTCACGCCCCAACCATGTAAATTGCTGCTAGCTACCCTAGATGGACAATCTGATAGCTGATAATCACCCAATGCAGTAGAGTGATCCTATCAGTGATGATGCAGGCCGCATGCAGAAGAAATATAGTGATCTAGAGTCCTGGTGAATGACTAGGGTTTTCCCAGCTAAATGCCCCTAGATGTACAGATGAATCTGCAATAATTTTCGGACTTATACTGGAATATTGAATAATGATGAATGCAATAGATACGGTGACAAATTTGGATGGTTTATATTGAAGGAGACTAGGGCAGATGTCTCATTGCCGAAATCCCGTTAGCTAAAGACGCCGTCTCCAACCCCAACTGTTGTGGCCGCACGCTGTGTTGCTTCTCAAGAGCTCCAAAATAATAATCCTCCAAAAGTAAAGTCTCCATTCACATTATCTTTCTTTTATAACTTTCAACTGCGAAAACCCTAACTTTTGACCTAATTAGGTCACTTTAACTTCTAATTTGCAGTTGACTTGCATGCATGCGCATGGAGACTTAATCGGGTGCATGCATCATTAACTAATGCTTAGATGTCATGCATGTCGGTGGCCTTTGGCTCCGGTGGCCCTCTTTGACCCAATAGTGATATAATATTGATGCCCTAGATTTTCTGTAGATGGCATCAGTCTTGAGTTGATTCCCTAACTGTCAGTACCCGCTCGAACTGATAGGAATCACATAGGTTAGCGGGTGTTCTCAGGGTGGTTTAGTTGGAAGGGGACATGACAGTCCTCCCCTCTCGAAATTGCTTGTCCTCAAGCAATCTTCGACTAATATACCGAATTATTTGTCCCTGTCTCTTCTTGTCCATTTTTATCAACCAATTTATTCCGTTGCTGGGTGGCCCTTCTTTTCCTTCGAATTGGTGTTTCTTTTCACCCCTGCTCTGTATTCCCTCCTTGTATCTTTTGGGATACTTGTGAGGATCGAACATGCTAGTTTTGGCTCCTTGTCCAGATCCCCTAGGGCTCATCCTACCTTTGTTTGGAGGTCTACCCAGAAATCCCTTTGCGCACCACTGTTCCTTCCTTGACTTCTTATGTGTTGGAGTTGTCCATTTCCTTGTGCAAGTCTTGTCCTCATGCTTGAATATGGTGGTCATTCCCTTTGTTGTGGCTGACCCTGAAGCTTCATTGGGCATTCCCCTTAGGACTACCCTCTTCCCATCTGGTGCCAGAAACTCCATCTCTAATGTTTGGTAGTTGGTTGAGTATTTCCCAATTGAGTACAACCATTGTACTCCCAAAACAATGCTTGTGTTTGGCACATCTACCACATAAAAGTCGTCCACCAATGTATAATTCCCAAGCTGTACCTGTAACTGAGGTATCCTTTGTGCGCATTTCATCCTGTGATTGCCAGCCATGACAACGGTAAAGCCCTCAAAGTCCTCGGTGGGAAATCTTTTCCTCTCTACCAAAGAGGCATCTATAAAGTTGTGGGTGGCCCACCATCAATCAAAGCAATGGCACGATGTCCCTGGATACTTCCCTTGATCCTGATAGTATGGAAGGTGGGGACTCCTGTGAGGGTAGCAATAGTGGCTCTCTGTGGCAATTGTTTCAATTTTGTACTGTGTAGTTCTCCATCCGGTTTCTGCTTCGACTCGTCTTCCTCACTGTTATTTGGAAGTACCTCAATGAGGTGTACTTTCCCTTTTCCCATACATCTGTGGCCTGGTACCCAAGGTTCTTTGCAAGCAAAACATAAGTTCTTCCTTCTCAAGTCTCGTCGCGTGTCCTCGTTCAACCATTCCCTCTGTGGGATTATCCTTTCCCTATTTTTTGGAAGATGGGTAGATTTTTCCTTGTTTTTCGGGAGACTGGTAGTTTTTTATGGCTGCTTGGTCTTTGGTACAGAATCTTGAAGGTCCAGAGTCCTACTGATAGCATCTTGCAAAGTAATTGGCTTATAGGCCTTCACCCATCCGCGGAGTGGCTCGGATAGTGCCTCCGTAAATAGCATAATCAACCGACTCTTTGATATGTCAGATACCATAACTGAAATTCTCTGGAATTCGGATATAAATGTCTCGGCACTGCCTGTCTGCATGAGCTGCGCAAGATCCCTGAAATGAATCTCTGGGTCCTTCTTATCAAAGCGCTCCATGAGCCTTTGAGTGAAGCCACTGTAGGAAGTAATAGTGTTGTGACCCAATGTCACCAGTTCGGCGTACCACCACTCATGTGCTTCCTCGTCTAAATGTAAAGTAGCCAACTTGATTGCATCTGCCTCTGTCATGGGGTTAAGTTGGAAGTAGGTGTCTAACTTCTGTACCCAAATTCGGGCTGAACAACTAGATGTCCCATCAAAGTTGGGGATATTCAGTCTCCCCAATGTGCGTTGCAACACAAAATTTGGATTGAATGCTCTATTGAACCCTCTTGGCCTATTCCTGCTTTTCATGTTGCAAAAATCTAAGAAAGTTATGGCTGAATGGAATTCATCTCCTAAGTCTCTGTATTCCTGTAAATAAGTCTTAAAGGGTTCACCAGGCTCTACCTACGTGACTGGACCTCCTACTGCATCTGCCAAGAAGTGAGGCATAGTAGGCCTGTTGGAAGGTCTGGTATATATGTGGGGTGTATTATGTATATTGGTGTATGCAACCTTCCCACTGTTGCTTGTAGACCCTCTATCCACCGGTGAAGGAGGTGTACTGCTGTTATGTGGTTTTGGTTTCACTGATAATCTGTTGATTGCATTAAGTACATCCTTTTGCCCTTTGGTTAAGTCTTGTAATGCAGATACTAGGTTGTGAAACTCCATCCCGTCCTCATCTTTTCTTGTTCCTTTTCCCTTGTCAAAGTGTATACCTGTTGGGTCCATGTCTGAGTTGGTATCTTCTAGTTGGATATCCTCAAATTCCTTTGTGTACCTACTCCTTCTTTTCCTATAGGTTACAAAAGTGTCCTCTTCTGTATTCATCTACTTCTCATTTCTTAAGCCCACAACTGGCCAAGAAGATAGCTCTGATACCACTGTAATATTCCAAATCCTGATATTTTCTATTTCTATGCAAATTTACCAAAACAGCTGGGCATGCAAACTGCCATGCAAAATTTCTCTATTTTATAGCTGAAATTAGGGTTAGGGTTTGCAGGATAGAATGAACACTTACCACTGATAGGCCAGCTGAATATGCTCCAGAGAGAATACGCATGCAAGATGAGCTGAGCTGATGAAGAAATGACCTTGTTTTCTGCTGCAATACCCCGGATGGCTTAATCAAACAAGTGTGACGTTTTTGCTGAAGGGATGGTAAGTTTCAACTGGAAATAAGTCGAAAGGAAGGTGTGCCTGTGCCGGAGAGGATGGCCAGAGCATGCAAGAGTTTTGACCTCTCCAGATGCCCTAGCGAATTGATCTCCCAGTCTGTTGTTCACGCCCTCACAACCCTGTAAACTGCTGCTAGCTGCCTCGGATGGACAATCTGATAGCTGATAATCACCCAATGCAGTAGAGTGATCCTATTAGTGAGGATGCAGGCCGCATGCGAAAGAAATATAGTGATCCAGAGTCCTAGTGAATGACTAGGGTTTTCCCAGCTAAATGCCCCCAGCTGTACGGATGAATTTGCAATAACCTTTAGACTTATACTGGAATATTGAATAATGATGAATGCAATAGATACGGTGACAAACCTGGATGGTTTATTCTGAAGGAGACTAGGGCAGATGTCTCACTACCGAAATCCCGTTAGCTGAAGACGTCGTCTCCAACCTCAACTGCTGTGGCCACACGCTGTGCTGCTTCTCAAGAGCTCCAAAATAATAATCCTCCAAAAGTAAAGTCTCCATTCACTTTATCATTCTTTTATAACTTTCAACGAAAGCCCTAACTTTTGACCTAATTAGGTCACTTTAACTTCTAATTTGCAGTTGACTTGCATGCATGCGCATGGAGACTAATCGGGTGCATGCATCATTAAATAAGGCTTAGCTGTCATGCATGTCGGTGGCCTTTGGCTTCGATGGCCCTCTTCGACCCAATGGTGATATAAAATTGATGCCCTAGATTTTGTATAGATGGCATCAGTCTTCAGTTGATTCCCTAATTGTCAGTACCCACTCGAACCCATAGAAATCACATAGGTTAGTGGGTGTTCTCAAGGTGGTTTAGTTGGAAGGGGACATTACATTTTGCTCCTCCTATCACCATGCTAGCTGTGACCACGATCCTTGGACCTGTTATTGTGCTTGGAGTAACCACTAATTACCTATGAGTTCATCCTCCAAACTCCATGAACTCAAGGTGCATTAAGGTCTTTGAAAGACTTCAAGTTTGGCTTGCCATGTGGCAACCATCTTCATTTTTACATTTATCATCCACTTCATTTAAATCTAGCAAAATGTTCTTTCTTACCCATACCTTAGAGCATCCTTGGCTGTCATCATTTCTCCTTTGACCTTCAAAACTGCCTGTGTCATTCTTCTTCCAAGATTCATAGACTTTTGTTGCTGATGTATATGATGTGCTCACCCTAGGTTGACTCCTTTGACTTGGGCATTCTTTAGCCTTGTGATCAAAACCACTACATGAGCAGCACCTCATTGTATGACTGTTAGCCGCAATATGACCATGACGATTACATGCCCAACACCTAACTTTGTCATTAGGACTTCCAACACTTCTTCTTCCATTGAATCTACAGTCCATAGCCTTATGACCAAAATTAGAGCATGAAAAACAATATGTAAATTTTCCTTTAATATTCAACTAGGGCTAAACAGTGCATGCAAAATATCAACTGATAACCACACATGAATATCTTTTATACTATGCAGCGGAATATAAAACTGAGAAATAAATCACAACATCACATCACGATATTGATACTATTATTTTGGGTATGGAAACCTTCAGAAAAACCCAAGATGGGAAAGCCGGTGCATCAGTTAGATATAGATTTTATTATGAGAAAATATGGAACTTTTACAATCATTGCAAATTCACCCAAACCTGGTGAATGCAGTACCCGGCAAAATCACTGGGAAAATCCCAGCTAAACCTCAACACCCTCCTGTGTGAGTGTACGACCCAGTTGTACGAAGCTCGATGATCCTATTGCTTGCTCCTCTGTCTTCTTGGCTAAATCCTCTGTCTGACTTTCTCTTCTTGTTTGTATCCTGTCTTTGTCGGAATACAAGTGTGTTCTCTCCACCAATTGATCTCTCTTTTATAACTTTAGGTAAACCGAAAACCCTAATTTCACTTTCACTTTAACTAGTGGTAAAGCAAAAACCCGAATTTCACTTTCACTTTAACTAGTGATTCACCAAAGTTAATTTAGATCACTTTAATTTATTTTCCAAAGTAAACTAAGGAAAAGTAAATTAAATACAATTGGTTTCCTATTTTAAGTCTTCTGCATGCAAGAACACATGTATGCAGGAAGACCTTCCTTGTTGCTACTAGTTTAACACAATAGCCATTAAATCTATTTACATACCTTGATGTTTGGCTCCATCTTAGAGTTGTCCTTCTTCTATCAAATGAATGGCTTTGATGAGTGGGAGTAGATTTGTGAGGTACTTTTGAATTTTCAACTTCTTTGTTGGCATGTGCAGGTGCATCAAATTCATCCTTGGTCATTGATGGACCAGCTTCTGGAGTTCTAGGGGACCACAAGACTTCTTTCAATTTGTCTTCTTCCTTCTTGAACCCAAGGCCAGACTTGTCAGAGTCTTTGACACTTCAGAATTTCATCCGGGATAATTGAACTTTCATTGAACACCACATGATCTTTTGACTTCTCAGTCTTCTTTCTAAGACCAACAACTTCCATTTCAAGCCTCTGATTTTCTCTTTCTTTTTCTTTCAGCTGAAACTTCATAACATCTTTTGTTCTCTTAGCTTCCTCCAACTGGATATTTAGGTCAGTATTAACCCATCTTGGTTCTTCAAGATCCTTAGGATCTACACCAATCTCTTCTTACTCTTTTGCTAATCCAATCTTCAATTCCTTGATTTCATCATTTTGATCTTGCAGCTTAACTTGCAAGTCTTTGTTCTTGAGTCTTACCTTCATTAGCAAAGCTTTTGTCTCCTCTTTGTATTTTTCAAATGACCTCAACATTTTATTCTTGAGTATTGGATTTGATCTAAGATCAATATTTGTCAAAGTGCTTGTAAGTGCATTATTTGCTTTCAGCAAAACTTCTTCTTCATCTTTTGTAAGAACAACTTCATCATCATTACATTACGAGTTATCATCCATGGAGGAGTACTTACCTTCACTTCTGTTTGAAGCTTGTACCTACTTTTCTTTTTGCTTTTCATCTTTGACTTCTGCTTCCTTTTCTTTGTCTCGACTCCTCTTTAGGTATTCTTCTTCCAGCCTGAACCAGAGGTCCTTGGCAGAGGTGTAATCTTTTACACTTTCTTGAATAGAGCTTGAAAGACCATCCATCAAAAATTTCAGGGCAATCTTGTTGTATGTCTTAACATTTGTCTTTGTCCTTTTGTAGGTTTGGTTAGGTGGGTTAACCATTATTTCCCAAACACCGAATTTTTTCAAGTAGTCTTTCATTTTACTTCTCCAACCAAAGTAATTTGACTTCTCCAAAACTGGAACTTCATGGTTAATGAGCTTTTTTTATCCTTCCATGATTGTGTCCCCAAATCCCTTCAAGCTTGGTAGGCTTATGTCAAAGGCCCAACTCTAATACCAATTGTTAGACACAATGGCTCACCGAGAGGGGGGGGTGAATTGATGAGCCTGGACTTACTTCAAATTTTCACTTCTTCAAACCCTAAAACTTAAGTCATCATTTCACATCCAATTTAACATCATATTCATCAATAGACTGTGCATCAATAATCATATCATTTATCAAATAAAAAGCATAATCATCAACACATTGCACAAGAGTCACACGATATAATGCTTGTAATATTTTGTATTTCAACGACTGCGACCGTGAGGTATATCAGCACCTAATGAATTAGAAGCACCTACTTCTATCTAAGACTCTGCTTGGTCTTTTCTTAGATCCTACTAAGAAAATAGTTATGAGACCCAGCTTGTAGATAATACATACATTTGTCACATTACATCACATATGACTTCAACCACATCATTACAGCTCTGTCCACAATTGCATCATTCTCATTCTGCCTACTAGCTGTCCAATATCATCGTCTCATCATCACTCTGAATATCAACATCACCAGTGTACCATTACAGTCTTCAAGCTTCAGTTAGCATCATGTTTCCAAGGTCTTCATCATGTCAACAAATTGTCATCGTGTCATCAATCATCTTAATGTCCTCAATGTCTACTCATATCCACAAAGTCTGCTAACAAGATGTTTGTTAAAAACTAGACTGAGTATATGCTGAGGATGAACCCTACATCATGCCATTGAGCACACAAACTGTCATGCATACCACAATTTCAGTCCTCTGACTGTTTCAACAACTCAGACTGTGTATCACTGAGCAATCTCAGTCTTGAAGTGTCTTACAAACAAAAAACCAGACTTTAATGAAAGTAAAAGATCAACCTCTAATGCACTTAGTAACCACTGCGAATTGCAAAAGAATGCCCAGTCATAATGAAATTAACAATGAACCTTTCCCATAGAATTGTTCCTCATTGAATCGTGATTTCAACAAAAATGACAGCAGAAAAACATGAAGATATCAGTCCCACGATTTTGATTAGAGGACATAGAATTGCACCCTCAAACTCTGTCAAAGTCTGCTCACTGCTGGTGTAAAAACTTCAGACCTATCTTTATTGTTGCTGCTGCCCCAAAGAACTGATTAAGCCCAAAAACGAGATTAGTATACTGCTGCTGTAATTACACTTCTTTCCTGAGCTGCTGCTGATACTTTTGTTACTGCAAACACTGGGGCTACACCAGCTCTCATGAAAATCTCAGAGAACCAGCGAATTTTCCATACTTCAAATGAAGTCGTTGGCTGGTATTTATACTGGTTTTCCCTCAAAAAAAAATTGCTGAGCCGACTTGTATTAATGCACATGTAATTTTTATTTTTGTTTTTATATTTGTGACATTTAAGTGAGCCGACCTATCATGGTAATTTCAAACAATTAAATTTTATTTAATATATTTTGTACGGGGATTAACTTATCCTTTTGATGGTCATATACCCCAAAGGCCACAAACAAGGGCTGCTCAAAGCTTTCATAAGCAAGGGGTTTAAACTGGCATGTCTAGGAGTCATCATGCACCATACAAGTTTTGTGTGCTTGTTGCCATGTTAACACTATCGTGGGATTTAAGGGCTTCATTGAGTCAAACAAGACTTCTTCAACTAGGTTATCATCATCATGTGTGTGAGCCTCAAGGCTTATCATGACCACCTCCAAGGGCTCCAAAACCACCATCTTGTTGTCATCAAGTGGGAGCATGGACCATCAAACCATCTAAGGGTTCTATGACCCCATCAAGCCACAAATGACCACAGAATGGGTCATTTGGACCCATTAGGTGTTCCAATGTGTTCCAATGGCTTTAATGCCCACATCCAGTGTCCTTGCCATGCCATCATGCTTAACCTTTGTCATTAATGTTGTCATCAATGACAACACCATATTCATCAAATGGAAGTAGGATGGATGGGTGGAGGAATTGAAGGATGACACTAGACATAGCAAGGATGATAATCAAGTTTGTATAAGGTAGGCAATACGAGTGAGCATATACTAAAGACTTACAATCAAAACTACTCAATCATTTATGATGAGAAGTCAATAATAAACATGATAATAACACATGATCACCACCACATGTAACTAAATGCCAAGTCAAAGTTACTAAGATAGGTAAGAGAGACAAATGACAACACCTAAGTACATGTTGTAAACCTACTCAATCATATACCTGAAACACAACTCTCACTCAATGATGGCAAAGGAAAGTGCACCAACTGCTGCTCTGCTCAGTGAGCCATAACCCAACCAATAGAATTTCAATGGGGTCATAAAGGGCTAAGTCATGACAAGGGGAATTGGATAAATGCTCTACATCCTCTGAATATCTCAGAAAATATAACTCCACCACTAATCATCATGTGCTCAACTCATGTAATAGGACTGGCTCACGCCTCTGACAAGCTGATCTGCATCATAGTAGCCCTGCTGCTATGGATGTGACAACAACTCCAACAATCAGTCATTCAGAATGACAATACGATGCTTTAAAACTGAAGGATTGCAACAATACCGTTGCATGTCTTTAATCTGCCACCTGTACTCCATCAAATGATGACCATTAAATCTCTTAAGTGCAAGATTATCCATATGATTACAGGATTTGGTGAAAGCCTTTTCCAACTTCATAAATGTACAATTGGCCTTACCGAGATTACAAGCTATATTTGCATTTCTATCCGCCTTAAGATTTAAAGACCTTAGGACATGGTAGACTTTAACCTCTAAGAAATCCTCCATCAAATTCACTATTCTCTTCATGATACGAAATAATGGGCTTCTGCTTGATTATTGGTTTGGATAATTCTCCCAACCCCCACGAATAGGTCTGCTTCAGAATTCCTCCGAGGTCAAAGATTAGTCCCCCTGCACTTGCCACCCCTATTAAATATGGAATTTAACTAAAGATTGAACACATAAATTTCCACACAATACAACCACTAATCCTTCAAGGGCAGCACTACACTTCAACATTTTATTGTTGAATATTGCAGATTTTTATGATCATTTACTTCCTGGTTATTAGCATGAATATTGTGGGACAATAGTTCTATTTCAGATTTAAATTCAGCTCACTTGTTACTCACTTTTCAGATGTCTAGATGAGCTAAACCTTAATTGTTTAAAGGATTGTGTACTGCTTTATCATTCCAAATACTTTAGACAATTATTTCAGGATTTTGTTTTTAAATAATTTTATTTCTGCAATTTACATTTTCAGATCTGAAACTTTCATGTATTGTGGGCATGTTAAACACACCATTTTACATGTTAATGGCACAACCAAGTTACTAACACAATATGGAATTTTGGAATTCAACTTTCTGCAATTTATTTGTCATTTTCAACAATTCACTTTTAAATTAACACTTGTACTTGCTGGAAATTACATTGTTAATAAACACTTAACTCTTATGTTCATCTCTTATGGTTTGTTAGCAATTTATTTAAAGCTGATTAGTGTAATTCTAGAAATCAACACTCTTTTCTGTTGGCAACACCATCAATAGAATAAGAGTTAATGATTGGATAAAACCTGAGATATCGGACACATCCATATGGGGCAGTGTGTCCTGTGTCTGACACAGACACACTGACAGAGCATGTTGGACACGTCCATCCAGAGTGTGCCGTTTTCGGACATGGATGTTCCGCCCCTGTCAGGACGTGTCCCGAAAACATGACATTTTCTGCGGAAGGGACGCTCAGGACCACTTTAAAACCAAATTTTGACTTCTTTTTTGTCATTTGCAATTGTGGAGAGGGCTCTAAGTGGTGTTTTTTTTGTGCAGGGGAAGAAGATTTGAAGGCTTTGGAAGGGTTTCCAAGTGCATTGAGAGTGGATTTGGTTGGGTGGATTGCAGGCTCAACCATCAAACAAGAAGAACAATGTCTCATTCAGCTAGGGCAGGAGCTAAAGGGCAAAGGAAAGGGAGAAATGCCCCATCTAATGTCTCCCCTCCAATTCCTCTAAACACAAGCTCTTCTACTCCTCCTGCTAGTGCTCCATCTACTGCTAGTGGAGCTCATGCTCCATTGAACCTTATTTAAGCAAGACAACAAGCGCAAGAGAGAAAAATACCCTTTGTAGAGGTATGTGACTAGGAAAGAAGGGCTTGGGGCAAAGCTAGGTGAGTGAAGCAATGTGTCTTGGACTTGCAATTTTTGCAAGAATGAGTTTAAGAGCACATACTACCGAGTGAAGGGCCATTTGTTGGCCCTTCCTTCTTGTGGGATTTTTTCATGTAAAGCAGTGAGTGTTACCCAAGGAGGGATATGGGAAAAGAGGACCAAGAAGGCTTAGGAATTGTAGCAGTAGCAAGCAAGAAAAAGAATGAGGATCCTCTTCCATTCTTAAGGAAACCCTTTAGCATTCGGCCTCCATTTCCTCCTGGCAGAGGTGATATGTATCCAGCAAGAAAGAGGCCATCTTCAAGTGGTCCAATGGATAAGATTTTCCAACAAGAGGTGCGAGAAGAGGTGGACCTCACCATTGCATTCTTTTTCTACCTCAACTTCATTTCATTCAATGTTGCATGATCACCATTGTTTATTGAGATCTATATGGTATGAGTACCCCTGCTACATAGCTATTCACTAATCAAGTATGCTTCTCATCTTTGACTTAGTTGTTTTATGGAATCACCCTTTGTGTAGGATCACATTTTCTCACTTAAAGTGAAGGGAAACTTTATTTTGGTGACAACAGTAAAGTTTCCATAGTTTCACTTGGCTAGAACCTGTTAGGAGACTTTGCCTTAGGTTGTTATGTTTTTGTGGCAACATGAAGGATCATGGTGTGAGATTGTGGATGGCACTTTGGAGAATTTCCAACATGTGAAATTCCATGATTATCATTCTATTTTCGGATTAGTTGCAAAACCCAAAGGTGGGCTGCTGAGATGTGCTTGGTCGATATAAGTTTGTATTGTAAGACAAGCGCTTGTTTTCCATGACCATTAAGTGAGGGTGTTAGAGATAGCTTAATACTTAATTATTACCTTAATAATGTATTATAATTCATTATATAGCTTAATACTTAAGTGTTAGGAGCTTAATAAGTGACTCAAGTTAATATAGTAAAATGTCATAAATGCATTTTAGTCATGACATGTTAATTAGGCTAAGTTGTGTTTTAAATTCCTAAACTAGTAATAGGTGGTTGTACAGGATATTGTACAACCATATAAGTTTGTATTGTAAGACATGCGCTTGTTTTCCATGACCATTAAGTGAGGGTGTTAGAGATAGCTTAATACTTAATTATTACCTTAATAATGTATTATAATTCATTATATAGCTTAATACTTAAGTGTTAGGAGCTTAATAAGTGACTCAAGTTAATATAGTAAAATGTCATAAATGCGTTTTAGTCATGACAGGTTAATTAGGCTAAGTTGTGTCCTAAATTCCTAAACTAGTAATAGTGGTTGTACATGATATTGTCTCTCATGGGACATCCTTGTGTTGACATTTACACTATTGATTAATATTAAGTAATCTCTCTCTTTTCTCCTTTCTTCTCTTGGCAAGTACACTGCGTATTTATGCTATGTGCAACTTTAATTCTTAGGTCCTGAGTATAACATTTCATTGCTAATTTCAACCTGAAATTTGGGTTGAATGAATTGCTTGTTTGCTAACTTGCTTATTTCCTATACACATATAAATTTGTGGTTGTAGGATGAAGTGAGACTGATATGTAATTGTCATATTAAAGTCACCTTCCATTTATGATATAACGATTAACCTAAGTCATCTGACACGAGGACACAGGACACGAAGGGCACAAAATTATGAGTGTCCAATACGGACTTGGTGACCCCCAGAATCAGGACATGGAGGACACGTTTTATATATACATATAGATCCATTTTTTTTTAGAAACTAGAACAGTTACAAATATTCAATAGAAATTGTCAAATTAGTAAATTACTAAATTACTAATAGGAATCAATACACAATACAATGATACACATTTTGTCATTCACAAATCACAATGAGACACAAATATGATAGGATATTCAATGTTCATATCGCTCAAGATCTCGAAACCATATTTCTCATTAATTCATCAAAATCAAAATGTATTACATAGATGTCGAAATGCCAATGGAAACTAGTAGTAGTAAATAGTAAATATAAAAAGGGGTAGATCATAGATGAGATCAAGATGGAAGAATCTCATATGCCAATAGTCCTCCTCCATGCCTGAATCAATAAACTCATCAGATTCACTGCCCTCCTCCTCCTCCTCCTCTCTGTCGATCTGCATCTGTTGGTGTGCAGGATGACCCCTCCATAGGATCACCATCATCAAAAGTGACCGACTCTAGCATTGGATCATTAAGATCCATGTTGGGTAATGCCAACTCAGTAGTGCTATCCAAACCCATATCATTAGGAAAGACATCCCACATCTTTGTCTTTCTCTTCACCCACTCCTCCCTCTTCCTGTATGGAGTGCACAGACACCATCGACTCTGCCCTGGATTGCTCAAGCCTTCTTTTCTTCAAACTGTACAAGTTCCCATATGTGCTCCAATTCCTCTTACAACAAGAGGATGATGTTAACTTGAGAGATGACCCTCAAGGCTATTTTCTGTAGAAGAAAGCATTCTCCCCCATGAGTTTCCCACGAAACATAGGGTTTCTTAACCCCCCTGTCTCTAAGCACCTCATAACCTCCAAATCTCCCAGTGGCAGTGAAAATTCTGCAAAGCCCTCCTCCACCTCATCAAGCATGTCTCTATCTTGAAGTAGTCGTCTAAATGATGTCTTCTTGCCCTGTGAAATCTCTCCATCCATGTGAGGAGGGACTTTACGTAGTTAATGGATATAGGATTTTTCAACGAGAGGCACGAGAAGAGGTGGACCTTATGTGCCTCCTGGTTAGTTGGTTAAGGCAAAGAAGGAGGTGGATAAAATTCTTGAGCCAATTAACTACGTATCAACCTCTTCATCTTTCTCAATTAACTAGAACGTCTTCATCTTTCTTGTTGGATAAGCATCAACCTCACTTCCATATCGGCTAGGTGGAGGTCTCTGTTGTGTTTTGCTTGTTGTTGCCACCTTCCCTTGGCCAACATGATCCTCTTTCTCCATCTCCCTACATTGGGTGTTACTGGTTTGCATGAAGAAATCCCACAAGGGCGGGCTAGCAAATGCCCCTTAACCCGGTAATATGTGCTCTTGAACTCATTCTTGCAGAATTTGCAACTCCAACACTTATTGCCTCCCCCACCAAGCTTTTCTCTAGGCCCTTCTTTCCTTGTCACATACTTCCACAAAGGGTATTTACTCTCTTGGGCTTGTTGTCTTGCTAAAATAGGGTTAAACTGACCATGACCTCCACTAGAAGTAGTTGGAGCACTCGCAAGAGTAGAAGAGGATTTGCTTGGAGGAGGAATAGGAGGAGAGGTTCTAGATGGGGCATTTCTCCCTTTCCTCTGCCCTTTAGCTGCTGCCCTAGCTGATTGAGACATTCTTCTTCTTGCCTGATGGTGAGCTTGACTCCTCTCAACAAATACCTCCCACAAATGCACTTGGCAACCCTTGCAAAACCTTCAAATCTCCTTGCACCTGCAAAAAAAACACTCTATTAGCTCTTCCTTGGTTCTCCCTTCACTTGCAAAAGTAAAAAAGAAACATGAAAATGTGTTTTTATATTTAAACTACCCGTTGACGTCTTTTTGGGCGTTTTCGTGTCCTGTTTTCGGAACATGTCCTGACATACGTGGGACACAGTCCAAATTCATGTCGGACACGATTTTTTTCGTGACACGAAAAAAATCATGTATGACACGAATGAGGGCCGTGTTCGTGTCTGACACGGCCCCATGGGACACGTCGCCCAGTATGGACGTGTCTGGTTATGTAACTATTAAGCTGTCTAGGGCACCCTTTATCGTTTGAGACAAGTAGTTAATTAATCACTTGCCCTTCCATTCTCTAAGTTGGTGAACTGAGCACAATGGTTGAATGGTTTTACTTTATTTTGCAATTAATCATTGAAACGTCAGAGTTGACACTGAATCATTTTTGTGTTTCTGCAATTCAATATCCTATTGTTTTTTTGTTTCCTTGTTTTGTGACAAATACATTCTAGATCTTTTAGCATTTGATTATTTCCTTAAATCATAAATGGAATTAAAATATTTCACATTTGACTACCCAATTTTTGTGCATGGCTGGGAATGCTATGTGAAATATCATTAACGTACATTTTGTAAAAATTAAGTCATGACATACAATTTTAGGAAATGTAGTTATATTTCATTAAGAGAAATCGTTGTCACTGTGTTCTCTGATATTGTCTGTGGCACATCACGTTTTCAATATTTTACATGCTTCCACATTGTACTTCTGTTCTGTATTGTCACCTATTATCATGCACCGGTTTTACCTGGGAACATGATCCTGAGAGTTGGTTGTGTGCTCTCCACACTCCTGGGATGTGGATACTCTGTTTGGGATATTCCCTAATGGTACCCTTTTCGGATAGATACCAAGAAACACATAGGAGGGCATATTCCCGCCCAAAAACTAAGGGCATTCCCTCTTAAATTGGTACTCCAGAATGCTTCGTGAAAACAAAAGGAATTCCTGGATACTTCCCTTGAAAAAGCCTGCATCATCCTTGAAAAAAGCCAAAACAACACCCAAACCAGTTCCCAACTTACAAAAGCACATAAACAGCAATCCACATTCATGTTTCATTTGCATTTGATTGTTAGAGGATTGGAGCCTGAATCGTGAGTGCTGAACCATTACAGCCTGAGCCTTGCTATGGTACTGTGCATTCTATGGACAAAAAGTGTAATATTATGTTCTGTTATGTATCATTATTATGTATGGTCATTGTTATGTATCAATGTATCATCCTGTTACGTGTCAGATTATTATTTTAGTGTCATTTATTATCTATGTTCATTGTTATGTGTCAATCTATCATTGCATTATGTATCAGATTTGTAAATTGTGAATGATTCAATGACTATTTTTAATATTATGTATCATTTATGCTTCAGTTTTCATTATTTAAATTTTAAATTTTAGTATTTCAGGTGAGGTCCTCTTTGTTTGTAACCCGTGTGTCTCCTCTGACGTTCTTTAAAACTTGAGGGTTGTTTCTGTATGTCCTCTGGATGCATTTCCACAGTCCTACATCTTGAAGTCCCAAAAACTTTGTGGAACATTGTCCTGCATTCTTTCCTTCATGCTGTGTGTGGAACATAAAAGCATAGTATACAGCCCAAGTTACATAAATGACAAATTTATTTTGGTGTATTCATATATGCAAAAAAGTCAGATAGCACATATTAGAAAAGCCAAGATATACATTATAGATTTCCATAACTTGGACTGCAAAACACTGTTTTATTTTCCTTTTGAATCAATTAAAAGTGAAAACTAAATTCATTCCATGCTGTCTCCGTTATATCCTGAAATAATTGATTCTGTTACTGTATGGTTTTTCTCAATGAGCTTGTCTATATGCCTTATTGCTGCCCTCATTGTGGAGGTGTATGGTAATATATGCCGTACGCTACATTGTAACCTCTAAACATTAATAGGGATGGGAACAAATTTAAGCTCAAGCAAGGATTTATGAATGCTTGGTTTTCTCTTTTTATTTTGCATCAATCTAAAACGGTTTTCATTTTCAAATGTACAGGCACAATCAGCAAATGTAGCAGAGATATGGCTATGGCAGGTGGGCTCTTGGAGAGTTGTTGGTCGTCTTCATTCCCATGCCCTGACTGTAACAGAGATGAAGTTTTCATGTGATGATCGATTTCTTCTGTCAGTCTCAAGGGATAGGCATTTCTCTGTGTTTGAACTGGAGAAAAATGGTACACAAACTTTTTCACATCTTTTAGTCGTTGCTTTTTATATATTTTATTTTCCCATCAAAGTCGTTTTGTGACATGAATAGATAGCAGATAAACTGATGCAACTTATTTCGGTAGGTAATGATGAAGTTAAACACAAACTGATTGCAAGACACGAAGCCCACAAAAGAATAATCTGGGCATGTTCCTGGAACACACGCAGTCATGTGTTTGCAACAGGTTCTAGAGATAGGACCGTGAAAATCTGGAAAATTAAGGAAAATGGAGAGAGTGGAACTTATGTAAATGAATTTTCAGTTCTGCCTCAGTTCAGCAGCAGTGTAACTGCCCTATCGTGGTCCCCACAGAACAATTTCAGGGAGGATCTACTTGCAGTTGGCATGGAAAATGGGCTTATTGAGATCTGGAAGATTGGACCTAGTTTGAGAAACATGGTTGATGAGAGAGAACATTTTGTGTCTGTTAAGCCTTCCAGAATGGTACAGTTGGATATTTATTTGTGCCACGTAGCTACTGTTCACCGTTTGGTCTGGAAAGAGACCTCCAAAAGTGACAAAACTATTAGTATCAATAATTCCTCTTCAGATTCAGTTTTGCAGCTAGCCTCTTGTGGGGCTGATCACACGGTGAGGATATTCAATGTAGCTTTAGCTTGAACTGTTGGACCCTTTCTTTGTTTATGCTCTTTCCCCTCCCCTCCACAGATTTAACTCATTTACTGAATTGGCATAGAAAGAATCCTTACTGATGTTACGAAATAAAAAAATTTCGCTGCTGTCTTGGGAGATAGTATACTCAAGTTCTCAATGCTTGTTTGCCTCACTTAGATTCTTCTAATCTGTCACCTAAAATGTGATGTTGTTGATCACTTTTCCAAAATAAAAGTATCTGAAAATCATAATACTTTTAAAATTTAAATACATCCATTCAAGGTCGGACTTGAGTTTAAAATTTGTAAAAATTGCGTCCTGCTAGTAAAACTAATACATTTGGGTTTGTCGAGGCTGGACATTGGAGATGTGTTCTATCCATCTCTACAGGTTGGTATTTCAGCTGTTTCGTTAAATTGACCTCTATTTTTTTATTTGCAGTTGTGCATGTTATATTATAGTTTGTGTATATGCATGCATATAAAATAAAAATGCATTTGTGCTGGCTGGCTTGTGTATGCTAAGTTCTGACCGTTTTGTTCTAAGCTCTGACCAATGCGAATGGACTAGTCTAACTTTAAATGCAAGGAGTCAAATACAGATACAAACAGATATGTTGATATTGGTTCAAGGGAAAAATGCTTCGCTCTGTGTCAGTATCCAAGTTTATTTATCACTCGTTGCTTGATTCAAATAATGAAGTCAAAAGAATAGATAAATAGCGCTCCAGAAGGTTAAGGTAAGAGATCAAAACAACAATACAATATTCAATAATGGTAAAGTGACAAACAACATCATCGTTGTTAATACTATTTAATTTAGATTAAATACCCGCCCAGAAAAGAGTTACTAACACAGTTGAGGAGGAATAAAAGGACTAGACTCTGAATTTTGTTAACTTTTAATTTGTAATCAGTTTTTTAAAAATAATGGAATTACCAGACTCCCTAATACAAATACTTCCCCCAATTGATCTTAATATTTGAAATGCATATGAAGCAGCAAATCTCCTCTTTATGTTTTTCATTAAAATTATTCGAAGCACTGCTAGTGCAACTTTATGATCTCAAAATATGTCAAATATGTAGCAAATGCTGTAATGAGAATTCATATATTCCAAAGAAATGGGTTAAGACTAAGCGAAGGAATTCTCTATCCCTAGAGAGATATCAGTCATTTGCTAAAATATAGCATGTTTATCAGTTCATTGAACTATTTATGAACTGCCAAATGTTTATTGTGATTGGTAATTTATATTATTTATTTGAAAATAACATTAGCTATGCTGTATAAATTTATTTACAAATTTACCAACTCAAGTAATTTCTATTCACTCCTATCGAGCTCACTAGGCAAGTCCATTTGATCATGGAAGCTATAGGGATTCACTAGGACATTAATTGAAGAATTTTTCTTTTGGTGTTAGGTCTCTCTGGAGCACGAGTCTAGTCTTAATCTTTATCAAGTTGTGTTTTCAATAGATCTTCAATATACATATTCAAAATGATTACTTATGCTTGCCTAAAAGTCTCTTTAGTTTTTGGGTATGATTAATTTGGAAAATATTTATTTACTGATGTATGAGATTTGACATTTTTTTAGGGTATGATTAATTTGGAAAATACTGATTCACAGATGTGTGGTATTTGACATTTTTTTAAAAATTAGATAGAGGCAAGTGCAAGGTCATGCTTTTGGTCTAGTATTTAGTGGCTCGTAAATGTAAAGCTATTGTAAAGAAATTCCAATAGTGGCATCCTTTTAACCCAGGATAAATTGATTTTGTAGGGTAGAAATTGTATGAACTTTTTCGATTGTTGTCATTGATGATGTATGCCAAGAATAAATCTATAAATCTATACCTATTGCTATGTATTTATTTATGTTAATATTTTCTTTGGAAATGTTTCAATGAATATAAGCTTGTATAAAAAAATTTCTAAATATTTCAAAATAGTGATCTTAGAATTGTAAAAGGATGAATTTATCTTCTTGCATAGGCTTATTAATTAGTCTTCTCAGTGGTTGGTGATCCTTGTAAGAAATTCACTAACAATTTATACATATTGTTACTTATTTCTACTATTTTAGAGAGTTTATAATAATGATGTTTTGATATCACAATAGGAAGGTCATTGAAAAGAGACTACACTAGGTGGTGTTCGCCTATATTTTTAGGCACCATTCATTTTTTGTTCCAATTTTGGGGAGACTCCCAAGCTTCACTTTACTTCTGTATTTCACATAGGCTCTTGAGAAAATTGTCAATGTTATTGGAATGCTTATTTCATTGGGTTTAAAGGATAAATAATGTTTAGAGGTTGTTGGCAGGCAGTTTTGAGGTAAGTTAGCTGCCCAAAGTCAAAGATGACGTGCAAGGTGTAAAACGACGTGCAAGTCGGATTTACAATATTTTATGTATTTTGGTCATATTTTGTAGTTTTGACTGCATTATGTAGATTGTGGTCATTTTTTGTAGATTCTGTTAAGAAGTAGTTAGGAAGTTGGTTAAGTGGACCACCAATGTAAAAGTGCAAGCTTGTAAATAGATGTAAAATTGCACGTATTAAGTCTTCTTTGGTTGACTTCTTGTGCATGTTTTTTAAGTCCTTTTAAGCTTTGGTGAACTTTTGAGAGCTTCTTCTCGGTTTTGAGAACGACAAATTTTTGGCTCTGTGTATGTGACTGAAGAACTGTTTTGGAGAATCCATGTTTTGTTGCGAAGGTTAATAAACATGACGGAGATTGAGCAAAACCATTGTGTCTTTTTATATCTTCTTGTTTTCTGCGATCTAAATGTGAATGCAATATGGATCTGTGAATGATGTGTTGTTTCTCTGCTCTGAATAATGATATACTATTAGATCTGGTTGTGCATCGATGTTTTACTGTGATTCAGTTATGTTAATGCAATCTATTGAATGGTGGCATGATTATGTTAATGCATAATTTGAATGATTATGTCTGTTGAATAATGATGCGCTAAATCAACAAGTAGACACATGGTCCTCCTTCATATTGCATAAACTTGGTTCCATTAGCTCGGCCTTGAACATCTCGGGTGAGACTTCATTTGCTCTGCAAGTATTGCTGGACGGGTTAAAACCTGTTTGGGCCGGTGCTCAGGGAAATCACGGTGGTTTGGGTATCGACAAAGAGCGAACTCTTGTCAATTGGTTTTGTGTCAACAAATGGTTCTGTTGTCGGGACCTTAGTGCAAAGAGGAGGGAGGACATGGTGTGGCATCCGACGAGACTGTAAATCCAGGATTGGTTTGACCAAAAGATATGTGAGTTTGCTGAGAAAGAGAATCAGAACCGTGGACTGACGACGGATAAGTCGCTGGTAGAGTATATGCACAACGGTCCACATGAGTACTTTTTCTCTGAATTTCTGATCATCTTGTATGAGTGGTTGTCATGATTGACATATAAGAAGACAACTTTCCAAGGAGGTGAACCAACTGGATGGACTCTGGAACTAATCCAACAATTGCAGGAGGTAGATAACAAAGCATCAAGAGATGTTGAAGTCTGGCTTGACAATATCTTGGAGGGCTATATCACTGAGTTCACGGTCAACACAGTTAAATCCTATAGCGAAGCTGAAAGGGAGTTCTTCAACATACCAAGAGGTAGGTTCTTGTTATCTTTGCAATTGTCTATTAAGATGCTCATTTGCGGGTAGCGCAGAGACCAGGGTTTGATGGAATGATATGGGGTAGATGGATGGAAGTTACGACGAGACTGTGAGGGAAGCGGAGGAAGGAAGTGGTCTTACGAGAGGAGCAAGGTTTCAACAAGAGAAGAGGCAAAGGACGGGAGAGAGTCCTGCTGTGATCGAGACACGAGGCCACGAAGGAAGACCACACGGAATAAAGAGACCCTAAAATGACGAAGGAGACGACCAGGCTATGCCCGAGCCCGAGGAAAGGCTGACCTAGAGCAACAACATACCCACAACTTCGTGCATTGCGCCACACTCAGGAAGAAACACGAGCTCGACATCGCCCTGTCCAACCTGTCAACAACACTCTAATAGTAGCGGATCATCGATTGTAGGAAGGAGGCCCAGGATGGTGGGCGATGATGTGAAGTTACCCATATTCCATGGAAACGGGACTGAGGATCCCGAACAATACTGGTTCTTGTGTGAAGCAGTGTGGACTGTCAAACAAATTACGGATAATGAGGTCAAGAAAGGTCAGTTGGCGACAACCCTTCGAGGTCACACATTGGATTGGTTCATGAAATTTGTACAAGTTCCTACGGGGGCCCCAGCGAAAACATTGGCTGAAGTTAGAAAATGATTGATTGAAGAATTCAGAAAATTGAAATCTGAGGCGCAATACATCACAGAACTAAAGGAGATTAAGCAATATCCAAATGAAACTGTTTGGGATTTTGATCAAAGGTTTAAGACGCTCATGGAAAGAGTTAGCTTTGAGATGAATGATATTCAACATAAAGAATGGTTCATCGCGACGTTACGATCTCATATCAGACTACCGTTGATGCAACAAAAGATTGCGACACGGAGCGAGGCTCTGGATATTGCGATGAAGTTAGAAGCTTCACATGTTGGCGAGAATGCAGTCGGTATGAACCAAATTCTGACACAATTAGCGAATCTGGCCCTCTAGTTGTAAGATATCAAGAAAGGAAAAAAGCATCGCTAGGAAGTGTGGTGTACTCGATGTTGCGCAAAAGGACATCATAAGGATAATTGCCCATATTTTTACAAGTACTTGTTGTCGGGAGCTCCAAACCCATTGAGTTGCGGCGATATGCCATGGTGCTGTATCTGCCAAGTTTATGGGCATCCACATGAAGATTATGGATATATGTAGAAGATGGTTACGGAGCCGATGAATTTATACTACACATTTTGTCGGTCTGTTGAGCATGAAGATAAGGATTGTCGCGCATACGATCTACTCTAGGACATAACAATGGACATGTACTATGTAAAGGGAGAGGACCATCGAACAGTACAACAACCGCAGCTGCAGGTGGTATAGCCGCCACCTCAACTGCATCCATAACCGTAGATGTAGTTTGCATTGCAACCGCAGTTGCAACAGTATGTTCTGTAGCAGCCGAATCCCCCGCAACAACAATTCAATCAACCACAATATCAGCAGCAAGGAGGATTTCGAGGAGGACGAGGTGGAGGATTTGGTCGAAGAGGAGGACAATGTCGCGGACTAGTGCAATGTTATAATTGCGGAGTGCTGGGACATTATCTGAGAGATTACCCGCAATTGCAAGCACAATGCACTTATTGTATCGTTGTTGACTACACTGTTGAGAATTGTCCATTGATCGCGAAGTGGTAGGAAGAGAATGTTCCACAGTTGCAGAACCAGAACTATAACCAGTTACAAAATCAAAACCAGAACCAGATTCAAAATCAGAACCATAATGCAAATTAGAATGTGAACCAACTTGTGAATCCGCTAGTGAACCAGAATCAAGGACCGACCGTTGCGACGATCTCAACAAAACCGAGAATGCATGATGTTGATGTTGCTGTCACTTGCGGAGGTGCGATGACAGAAGAAGATAGCCTAGTTCCCCAAACCCGGTTGGATGGAAAGAAGAAGGTGCAGTTCAATGTTGATGCTGAGAAAGAAACATTCTTTGAAGCGCGTGGTGCAATAAGAAGAGATCCGGGTAAGTTACATGTTTATGAAATGCCAACTGCTTTTGATTCAACTTCGGTAGCAGGACCATCACGACAGCATGGTACCTTGCATAACTTCTTTGAAAGTTGCTTGTCGTTGGCAAAAGATTCTGATGCTCTTGCCGAGATTGAGAGTCTATTACATCGACCGACCAAGGGACGGAAAGAGTCTGCAGTGAAATATTTACATAAGAAAAAGATAGGAAAAGAGATGCGCATGAATATTCAGATTGGGGACTACGAGGTCGATTCAGTCATTTTGGATCTAGGCCCACACATCAATTTTCTAACAAGACAAACATGGCGAAAGATGGGGAGGCCACAGTTGGTTTGGTCGCCCATACAGTTACGACTGGCTAACCAAGCCAAAGTAACATCGATTGGGCGAGTTCCGTGCCTTTCCATGGAAGTTGAAGGGATGAAGACTTATGCTGATTTTGATGTTATTGATGTTGTTGACAGCGAAGGCTCCTATTCCGCGCTGTTGGGGATTGGATGGGCCAATGATAGTTTGGCAGTGCTCAATTTTAAGAAACGTGTCATGACTTTTGAAAACCGCGACATCAGGGTTATCGCTCCGATGGACCCGACTGAAGGACGAAGATATGTGGAACCAATTAAAGAGGAAGTTGTAAGAGGATGGGACCATGCATATAACATCTCAGAGGATTACATCCATCCAATTGTTAATGGTGAGCTTGGTTGGTGCAGCTTTAGTTCTGCGTCTTCCGACTCTGTTGATGCTTTGGAGAACTGTCAGAATCGAATGCATGAGGTATCACTAAGGAAGTGTGCTCTGATTACTCAGTCGTTGTGTCGAGTCGCAACCGAGACTATTGAATTATCAATATATGAAGGACCTCTCGAATTGTCTGGATTTCTATTGGTATTTAAAGATAAGGTGTTAGAACCACATCGATTGCTGGCGTTGGATGAAGCATTGAAGGCTACTCTCGCACGATGGTGGGTGACCCATAAGAAGTCGATCACTGGATGGTTGTAATGTCGAAGATTGATGACAGTTCACTTTGGCGACGCAGAAGAGTACCATGCTGGAAGTACGATGGACAGAATAACCCTGGTGATCACCTGATTGAGTGTCAGACCTTGTGGGCATCGCGACCAAAGGATGAGTGGGTCCATGCCTTTATCCACACGTTGGATGAAATGCCACGATCATGGTATGTATCAGGCGAGTTGCGTAGAGAGATTACTACTTGGGAGGAGTTGACGGTTTGCTTCACTCACATCTTCAATTTCGTGGCTACCAATCCAGCTATTCATAATGCACTACATCACATCCGCGACGTTGTTCTGAAGGTAGTTCCAGTTGCATATCCATTGGATCCGCATGACATATGTTCGATGCAGTTGATGATGGAAGGTAGTTCCAGTTGCATATCCATTGGATCCACATGAGAGATGTCCAATGCAGTCGATGATGGAATACTATAATGTGACTGGAGAACCCGAGGACGGTGATGATCAACGGAATAGGAAATAGAAGGGAGTCAGAATGTCGCAGCACCTAACATACCAACGGATCCAATGAATCAACCATTAAAGATTAGGAAGGTCAACATTGGGATGGAGGAGAACCCAAAGTTTGCAAATGTTGGGGACTATTGGGACGGAGAAACCATGACAAAGATCACATATTTGTTGCATGAATTCCAAGATTTGTTTCCTACAAAGTTCTCTGAGATGAAAGGAATATTGGGATATCTGGGAGAGATGAAGATCTCGTTGAAGCCCGATGCAAAACCAGTAAAGCAACGGCCGTATCGCTTGAATCCATGATACAAGGAGAGGGTCAAACTTGAGCTCAACATAATGCTGGATGCTGGAATAATAGAGCTGGTTGAGGAACTAGAATGGATCAGCCCCATGGTCGTGCAAGACAAGAAGACATGTGAGATTTGGATATGTGTTGACCTTAGAAAATTGAATGATGTGTATTTGCATGATCCATTTTCGACACCATTCACTGATCAGGTATTAGGAGTGGCAAACAAAAAATTTACTCATTCACGGATGGATTTTCTGGCTATCACCAAATTAATATTGCAAAGGAAGATCGTCACAAGACAACCTTTGTTACTGAATGATGATGCTTTCAGTACATAGTGATGCCATTCAGACTGAAGAATTCGCCTGCGATATTTTCTCAGATTGTTGTTGTTGCATTCAAGGACTTTATTCAAAAGTTTTCGGTAGTTTATATGGACGACTGGATGGTTTATGGATTGATCAGGGACCACCTGACGAACCTACGACTGATGCTGGAGCGTTGTCGACAGTATCAGATCACGCTGAACTCGAAGAAGTGTATTTTCTACGCACTATTTAGGATGTTGTTGGGACACATTGTTTGTAAGCAAGGACTGTTAGTTGACCCCACAAATAATGCGCTGATTTTGAGCTGGCCATCGCCTTCAAATGTGAAACAACTTAGAGCGACATTGGGGCACACATGGTACTACCGCAAGTTCATCCGCATGATCCTCATAATTTCATACTAGTTGATGTGGGTTTCTTCTAAGGTCTCTTGGAGGGGCATCCTTTTTTATAATTGTTACATTGAGCTCAATTCACCCAATTCCAAAACGTACCTGACACCTTAAAGAAACTTTTGCATAATCAAGATATTATTTCCATGTACATTCCTTTGTGAACAAATCACTATTACAATTTAAGGAAAATTTTAGGGGCAAAATTTAGCCCATGGGCTAATTTTGGAGGTCTTTTTGAAAAAAAAAATTGTCATTTCCATTTTTTTGCAATATGATTCACCTAAATTCTATATGATTACAACCTTTTACTCAAAAAATGGCCAAAATTGTCCAAAATTTTTATAAAACCCTTACAATTTTGAAGTTTTTAAAAGAGATCTCTAAACATTTTATGGTTGGAAATTTGATAATTAGTAATATTTGCCAAGGTTTCTATCGTTTTAGAAAATTATGGATCCTTAAAAATTTTCATGGTACAATTTGAAAAATTTATGACCACGTGACCAAGAAAGTTAGTAATGACAATATTTTAAAGCTAAATACTGCAAAATTTGAGCAATTTTAAGTGACACAACTAAAAATGACTAATTTAGTCCTAAGATTATAAAATATGACTAGATAACAACTACAAGAATATGAACTAGTACAAAGAATATGCCCTCGAGAGATTATTAGGATTCGTAATATTGAATTTAATTTTGTAGTTATATTAATTATATTCAAGTATGTGTATGTCCAACAAGCTTTAGCATATTCCAAAATGCACAGATATGTATGTCTAACGTGATTTAGCATATCCAAAATGCTCGGATGTGTATGTCAAATGTGCTTTAGCATATTCCAAACTGATGTTATATATCGTTTATATAAGCCGACGTCCCATGAGCATGTTTGGTGTAGATCACTAAGGGACTTATACGCATATATTATACATATATCTAGCTTAGCCAGAACTTGATCAAGCCTCAAATCAATATAATATATACATGAACAATCCCATTGACCTGCTATTGGACATTTGTTAGATGTAAATAAATGTATCTCATAGATCTTATATTAAATATTGAAATATTAGGACTAGGAATTACTTTAATCCCTTTAAACCACATGACTTATGTGATGGATTAACATTGTTTAATTAAGTCGACTAAATTATTATACACATTACATGATAATTATATTGACATATGATTCTACCCTATGGTTCCAATATTATTACACTACGTCCTTAATTGTTATGCCATATGGTGTCAAATTCCGGTAGAGCAAACAATCGAGAGGGGTTTCGTTTGCTTGGTGGCCCAGGTTCAAAACCCGCTGCTCCTAGAAGGCGACATTTAAATCCAACCATACTAAGGGTTGGTGCGGCTAGGCCGGGTGCGATCCCTAGGTGATTTTGATGGCTTAGATGCCCCTGGATCTTGGTTTCTCAGACCAAAGGTTCGCCCAACAAGTCATAGGGCACTTAACCAAAAATAAATAAAAATCGTTATACCATATGGTAATTCTAATAGTACATGAAATGCATTGACGTAATTTATGGAGTAGGTGCTATATGTTCTACCAATGAATTACATCTTACAATAGTGAATACCCTCAATTCTATCTCTTTTAGAACATGGGAGGCATCAATGGCAGGAGTTGACCAGAGCTATATGAAGCGCTCATGAAACTTGGGAGTGCAGTTGGCCAAATATTTGCCTTTGGTGGGAAGGGAGAATTTTGGATCAACATACTTACCATCGTAAATACCCTCAATTAATGTGTCTCTTTCATAACCATATCATTTTGGCATGGACGAATCCGACCAACGAGGTTTTTAATTAGGGGTTTTAACCAACTCTTCATGCCATCGGTGAGGGAAGTGGTATGAAAATTGTATATGTATATAACCTTCCATGGAGAGAAGTGTTGTGGAGAAGACATGGAGGATTCTGAAGTGAGAGACAAAGAATTTAGAGTTAGAGAGGCTCTCTACAAATAAATCACAGGTAAGTATTCTAGAATCCTAGGTGATAATGTTAGAATCGAGATGGAAAGTATGCCTATTTGAAGTCTAAGTATGTTTATTTTGATTCTCCAAGAGGAAATTTAAAATGCAATAAAAACAAATGATGAATCTTTGGTTTCAATATCTCTAAGAATATTTTAGAAGCCACACAAATTTAATTTTCATTTAATCCCATAACTTTCAGTTTATTGAAAACTTCATCTAGTATAGAAATCCTATTCCTAATATCACTTGAAACTAGGGACTTCCTCTTTGTCTGGCATATATTTTTTGTGGAATGTTGTAGATATTTTATTTTATTTTCCCTTTTGGCTAAATGTTGATCGAATTTCAATATAAAAAATATGTTCACTAGTAGATACCATTGTAATCTATTTACTTTGTATCCAAGGACCTCCTCTTATTCTTGACCTTTGGATCTATTCCTTTCTTGTTACTTCTCCTTCCTTTGTTAGCATCTACTTTGTTGGGAAGCTTGATTTCACACCTAGTATTCTTGATTTCAATGTTCTCATGCAACTCCACCTAGAATACTAATGTTTGAATGAGTTCCAAGCATCCAGGAGGCACACCACTCTTTGATGGCCCAATAGGAATTCTAGAAATCCCACTAGCTTTAGTTGCATCAATAAGCTCCTACTTTAATAGAAATTCTTCCTCAATTTCAGTTTCCCTGTAAAGAGTGAACATATTTACGTATGGTGATGAGCCCTTTATTAAGAATATATCCACCAAAACCATTTCTCTTCTTCATAGTTGATTCTAAGGCATGCTGACTTGAAGTATATACTTTCTCACCACTCTTAAAGTACTCCTTGATCAAATTCAACGTCCAATTTCCAGTGCCTTCTATCTTTCTATCATCTTTGAAATCACATATGGGTTCCTTGTGGTCATAGAGTTGGTAATCCTTTTATAAGGTTGCATCCAAACAACCCATTTAGGTCTCCTTATTAGTCATTTCACCCCCATTTTTTAAACAAAAAAATCACTAGGATTTCTATACACCCATTACTTTAGATTAGTAAAAATAGTCCATGTACTCAGATTTGGGTTCATTTTATATATGCCTTCATCCCTACTATAAGAGGCTCGCAATAGTCAAAATATGTGAATGGAGAGTGAAGATAGGTATCAATACTAAATTTGTTGCATGGAAAGGATGCAAAACAATAAGCTACTTCCAAGCATTTTTAGTTTTCTCATTGGGGTAAAAAATCCAAATGTGGGTTTAAAGTTTGCTATGTATTCATGTGTTGTGCTAGTATTAAAGACATATTGGCTGGGACACATACTCTATAAGAGGCTCGCAATAGTCAAAATATGTGAATGGAGAGTGAAGATAGGTATCAATACTAAATTTGTTGCATGGAAAGGATGCAAAACAATAAGCTACTTCCAAGCATTTTTAGTTTTCTCATTGCGGTAAAAAATCCAAATGTGGGTTTATAGTGTGCTATGTATTCATGTGTTGTGCTAGTATTAAAGACATATTGCTAGTAAATCTTCAGATTCTGCTCATTGTATTGTTGCACATTGTAATCTTGGTATTAATGAAATGACTTCACTTTCATCTTACACAGATTGTTGGCTACTTGGTACTGGTGCAACATCACACATGACTTTTAGAAAAGATTGTTTTGAAGAACTTAATGAAACAGTAAATAGCATAGCTTACTTTGCAGATAAGTCAAGTCTTAAACCAAAGGGAATGGGCACCATTCGGCTAAAGATGCCTGGATTCCTTGATTTCTTGTTGAAGAATGTTTTTTATCTTCCAGATTTGCAGAGAAGCCTGTTGTCCTTGGTGCAGATTCGACAGCAAGGCCATTCCATCGACATGTTTGATGGAATCATAGAAATAAGAAATTCCTCTGACAACCAAGTCATCATGACTGGATACGAAGATGGGAAGCTGTTGAAGCTAAAGGGTTCATCTGCAAGGGTTCAGAACTATGCCTACCTCTCTCAGCATGGAGAAGGTAATTTGTCATCAAGTTTATTGTGGCATGCAAGATTTGGTCAACAGTCTTCGTTTGTTGAGAAAGAATGGTGTATTTGGTTTTCCCACCATTCCCAAAGAGAAGAGCA
>LPNX010357879.1:0-10915 GCA_001517045.1 Pseudotsuga menziesii | reverse complement strand
GAGTCCAAGTCCAAGTTGAGGGCTCGAGGACTTACATGGTAGATGGAAGGGGGTGGATAAATTTATGAGGAATATAGGGGTAGTAATGGGGAGGAAAGGTCGGAAAACATGGGGATAAGAGGGAGAAAGGAGGGAGGAGAAGGGGATCCTTTTTACCTTAGGATTTTGGAGAAGTTTTGGGAGAGCAGAGGTTGGGAGAGCAGAGCTGCAAAGAAGGGGTTTTGTTGGAGATTATTTTTTTTTTAGGGGATACAACAGCTTAGGGCTTGTACTCGGTTTGGGCTCGGGGGTCCAAAGGGGTACCTTTGGAGCTGGGTGGTCGGCGAGACCTCGCCAGTTGGTAGGGTGGCAAGACTGGTTTGGACTGGTTGAGTTTCAGAGCTTTGGGAAGAACCTTTTGGCTGCAGGGAAAAGCAAGGAAAAACGGCAAACAAGGATAGCAACAAAGGTGGACCTACTAGCTACCTACACGTATTTTCCAGTAGGTATGTTATCGTTTCTACCTTGGCAAATTCTGTTTAATTAAATTTCAAAAATTTATATGCTGTGATTATCTTTGCTACCTGCACAGTCAACAATAAATTGTTAGAAGTAGATAAAACAGATTTATAAATTTTCAAATCTGAAAAGAATGAAAATGTAGATTTTATATCGTTTTCAGGCATGTAAATGAGCAAAAGTTAGAAATGAAAACAGAATTTTTATTGTTCAGTTTTGTAAATGTAAACACTTTATTTTCTTTACATCCAAAACTAGTAAAGGAGAATAGAAACACAATAAAAGCAGGAACAAAACACAAACAGAACAGAACAGAAATTTTGACAAGAAGTGAATTTTCTGACTGTATATAAAAGTTAAAGGAGACCCAGTTGGGGGCTTTACATGCAAAGTAAACTATGCCATTTATTGTTTCATTAAGTTCTTCAAAACAGTCTTTTTTAAAAGTCATATGTGATGTTGCACCAGTATCAAGTAGCCACCATTTTGTGTAAGATGAAAGTGAAGCCATTTCATTAATTCCAAGATTACAATGTGCAACAATACAATGAGCAGAATCAGAAGATTTACTAGCATCTTGGTTTTTATTGTCATCTTTCTTCTATTTATGTCTGTCTTTGATGGAGTCCCACGAAGCCCAACACTGATCTGATGTGTGTCCAGTCTTTCCACAACGCTTGCACTGCAAATCTAATCTTTTGCTGAAGTTTCTTCTTCCTCTGCCTCTCTTGCAGCAAGAGAGAGTGGCACCAACTACAGATGTTATAGATTGCATCTTCTGCAACTGCTAGTGTAATTTACAATAATGAACTTAATATGACAAAGAGAATGAGATAATAGAAAAACAATAACCTTGCAGGTCTACAGCCTCTGCCAAGGTGATTTACAATATTAATATGCTATCAATAAGCAAGTTTTTAGTACTAGAAGAACTGCTCAGCAATACGCTAAAGGAAATACCATTGTTTGTGAACTGTCACAAAATATAGGGTTTTGAACAGCACCAGTCAACGATCTCAGCACCAGTCAATGATCTCAACGGATTATATTCCAACAGAGACGAATTGTCCCGCAAAAAGATCTCAGAGCTCTAATAAAAATAGATCTGGGATGGACCACAACAGATATGATGTGACAATTCTCTTGGGGAATCCGTAATTCATATCGGCTCATCTCCTCAAATGTCGCAAATACAAAAGGGAAATAATTTCGAGACGACATATTAAAATAAATCAGACATTAATGTCAAATACATCTTTGAGGACAAAGATTCCCTTAAGGGGAAGGCAATGTAACAAACATAAAATAAATATAATAATTAAAATTAATAATAAACATAATTAAGATGAAAGGACATAAACTTTCATTCACAATTCCCAAGCCCTATTTAATAGGCGGGTTATCAACCATTGTAATCATCTATCCTATCACCAATACAATACATTATTTATGATCGCTTATTCGATATTCCAAATATTTTGGTAATCTTTGTATGAGCGGATAATTATTTCACTTCAATTAGCAACCAGTTGTCATTGCTAAGGATAAAACTTATGAAAGGTTGCAAGTTATTCATGTTGTTCACCAACACATTAAGAAAGCAATTGTTCGAATAACTCCATTTTGGGCCACTAATGCATAAGATAATCATATTTACACTTTTTAAAGGGAATTTGATTTTAGTTTTCTCTTTGTTTCCCCATCATTGTTATTTAAACCATTATCCATTGTTGCAACCCCTTCTCCTTGATTAGCATCAGGATTTTTCATTGATTTTTCTTCTTACCTCAAAGTTGTTGAATTTCTTTCTAGTTAGTAGATAGAATTATATTGACATAAAAGGTTCGGACAATAGTTGAGGCATGTTGAGAATAAGGTGTTGTCATTTTTCTCACCACCTTATAGCCATGTTATCTCGAATTGATCCTATAACACCAACATACCAAGGACCCGGTTCAGAATTCTTAGTGTTGGATATAGAAGCATTAAGAATAATCTCATATAAGTTTGAAGAATGAATGATAAACCAACTCCAATTGTTGGGTGAAGGATACATTGATCCTTTATCATTATACTTGAAAAGGATACATTTTTTGTAATACTTGGTACCAAATACTTCAAAAACCATTATGTTAATATTTTATCTAGTATATCAATGCTAATCATTTGGAACCACATCCTCCACCCATGCATATGACAAAATATATAAGTGAAAGTGTTATTTGTTAAGGATACTAAGTGTTCAAATTCTAGTCTTGTAATGAATAGGTAGTTGCAAGTGAGTTAAAAATGCTATCTCCATAAAAAAAAAAAATATGAGATGCTAAAGGGAACTCAATACACCTTTTAGTTGTGATCCTTGTTAGAGTTTATAGGAAAAGTCACAAGCACATGCTATCCTCCATTAGGAAATTTTAGGAAGACCACAAATGGAATGTCATCAAGTGATTAAAAGGGATTTCTCCAACTTAACCTTCAAATTACTTAGAAATGTATGAAAGTAACTTCATGGGGATGGGATGTTGAATTATTGTAACTTCGAAGAATATTCTAAATATATATTTTTAGTGGTCCCCGATGCTCCTATCGAGAGAATCACTTGTATTTCTTTTTACCTCGATGTTCCTATTGAGAGAATTACTAAAAGTCACGAGGAATTCCCCTCCGTTGTAAGTCGGGTCATTAGTAGCGTAGTTGTGGTTACTTGAGCCTACATAACTGAGTCCACTCGCCTTGGTCAAGCGCATCTCCTGGTAAGTTCAGTTTCTCATTTCGCATAATTTCAATTTTTTGTGGTTCTCTGACAAGATGGCCCCAAGCACTAAGCTTGAGGACAAACTGGAAGGCATAGAGAATTTTTGAGCATGGAAATATATGATTGGCCTCATTCTCTAAGAGAATGATCTTGATAATTATATCAAAGATGAAGTTGCAGAAGCTGAAGCTAAGGAGAAGCACAAGAAGGATATGATTAGGGCATAGAGAATTATTGTTGACTCTATCAATGATCACTTGATCCCTTAAGTGTCATCCAAGAAGACTCCAAAAGAAATGTATGATGCCCTATTGAGAATGTATGAAGGAAGAAACATCAACAGAAAGATTAATCTAAGAGGTCAACTGAAGAGCACCAAGATGAGTCATGGATAATCCATCCAAGACTACTTCACAAGGGTCTCCCAGATCAAAGAACAACTAGAAGCCATTGGAGACAAAATTGATGAAGATGAGTTAGTTATGACAGCTCTCAATGGTCTCACTAGACCCTGGGAGTCATTCATCTAGATGATGTGTGCCAAAAAGGAGAGCATGAAGTTTGACATTGTTTGGGAAGATTGTATTCAAGAAGAGACTAGAGTGAAAAATATAGAAGCTTTACTAAAGGAAGATGATCAAGCCCTAGCCACTCACACCAAGAGAAGAAGAATTTAACCTAACTTCAAGAGGAGAAACCATAAGGAGTCTCAACCTCCTAGAAGAATCCAAAGAACAAGAGAAAATCCTCCAGATAAAGACTACTCTAGCTTTCAATGTTTTCATTATGTTAAGATAGGACACATTGCCTGAAATTGTCCTATGAAGAAACAAGAATATAAGAAGAGGATAAGCAACAAAAAAATACATCATGCTCATCTAGCTGAAGATGAGGATGAAGAAGAAGAGGAGGAAGGAACTCCAAGAAAGCAAGCAAGATAAGAAGATGCAGAAGAGTATGTACTATTCTCTGCACTCTCTGGAACTGTAACACCTGGAGAATACACTTGGCTTATTAATAGTGGTGCTTCAAAGCACATGACGAGACAAAAGACAACTTTGTCCAAAATTGAACAAAAGAACTCTCCTCAGAAAGTATCCCTAGGAGATGGCTATCAATATCCAATCAAAGGAGTTGGTGAAGCAAGCTAGAAGCTTGATTCAGGAAATCCCCTAAAGATGAAGGAAGTATTGTATGTACCACGTCTAAAGAAGAATCTAATTTCTATCTCAGACTTACATAAGAAAGGATTCAGAGTTGCATTCATAGATGGTCAAGTACTCATGTGGCCCAAAGGAAAGAAAATTGAAGATGCAATTGTTATTGATGAAGAAGAAGGAGGTCTGTATAAACTCAAGGGACATTCAGAAACAACCTTTGTTCATGAGTCCACTGACCCTAGTGAACTATGGCATAGAAGGCTTTCCCACATCAATTACAAGGTACTACATCATGTGAACAAAGTAGTGATGAGACTACCAGACATGAAGATCAAACATGAAGGAATTTGCAAGGGATGTGCGAAAGGAAAGAACATCAAGAATCCATTTCTGAAGAGTGAAACAAAAACAAAAGGTACGTTGGAATTGATTCATTCAGATGTGTGTGGTCCAATATTCTCCAAATCTTTAAGTGGCTTTGAATATTATATTACATTTATTGATGACTATTCAATAAATACTTGGATATACTTCTTGAAAGAAAAGAGTGAAGTGTTTGAGAAATTCAAGGAATTCAAAGCCTTGATAAAGAATCTTTCAGACAAGAGTATCAAAACACTCCGATCAGAAAATGGAAAAGAGTATACTTCAAAAGAGTTTGAAGCCTTCTGTAAAGATGTCGAAATCAAGAGGGAACTAACCACTCCCTACAATCCTCAGTAGAATGGTGTTGTGGAACGAAAGAACAAACCATCATGGAGGCAATGAATACAATGATATATGATCAAGATCTTCCTATGCATCTATGGGAAGAAGCAACAAGAACTGCTGTCTATGTACATAATAGAATACCTGACATTGCTCTTGGATTCAAGACTCCAGAAGAGATGTTCACGGGAAAGAAGCTTGAGGTAAGTCACCTCAAAATATTTGGTTGTCTAGTATATGTTCATATACCAAAAGAGAAAACAACCAAGTTGGACCCTTCCGGAAAGAAGAGGATATTTGTTGGATACTGTGAAGTATCTAAGGCATTCAGAATTTACATTCCTGGATTCCATCACATGGAATTTAGTAGAGATGTAACATTAGATGAAGAAGTAGCTCTCAAGAGATCCAGAAAATGGAAACATGAAGAAGTATATGAGGAAGATGCACCTCCCAGAAATGTAGAGACTACATTCCTCCCTAAAGATGAACCTCCTGAAGAGCATGACATGACAGAACCAAAAGAACCTCCAACGATGGAGATTTCATGAAAGAGAAATCCTACTTGGGAAAGAGAGATTATACAAGAAGAAGAAAGATATGGAGCTCATGAAGGCTCCACAAGAGTAAGTAAGAAGCCCAAGACATTTTCCAACTATGTAGCTTTGATGTGTGATCTTGTAGATCAAGAACCTTCAAACTATGAAGAAGTGGTACATAAGAAAGAATGGGCATAAGCAATGACTGAAGAATATCATTCAATAATGAAGAATGATGTGTGGGATATAGTTCCCAAGCCAGAAGGCAAGAGTGTAGTATCCTCCAAATGGATCTACAAGATAAAACATGCAACTCATGGAAGCATAGATAAGTACAAGAAAATATTTGTGGCCAAAGGTTTCTCTCAGAAAGAGAGAATTGGTTATGAAGAAACATTTGCACTAGTAGCAAGGTATAGTTCGATTAGAGTCATCATGGCACTTGCATCTATGATGAAGTGGGACTTACACCAGATGGATGTGAAAACAACCTTCCTAAATGGTGTGATCGAAGAGGAAGTATACATAGAACAAACATAAGGATTTGAAGTTGAAGATAGACGAACTCACATATGCAAGTTGAAGAAGGCCCTATATGGCCTGAAGCAAGCTCCTCGAGCTTGGTATGGAAGGATAGATAGTTTCTTGACAAGCATGGGATTTTCCAAGAGTAAAGTCGATCCTAACCTTTACTTCAAGGTTATAGAAGATGAACTTGCCATACTATTACTATATGTGGATGATCTATTTCTGACAGGGAATTAGAAACAGATTGTAGAATGCGAGAAGAAGCTCGCTGAAGAATTTGAGATGAAAGGCCTTCGTATAATGCATTATTTCCTAGGTTTGGAAGTATGGAAGAATTCAGAAGGAATCTTTCACAATCAGGGAAAGTATGTAGTAGAAATGTTGGAATGTAAAGCCATGGCCACACCCATGGATTCCAAATTGAAGTTGTTAGATAATGACTCGTCAGAGTTAATGGATGTGACTCAATACAGACAGATTATTGGGTCATTGATGTATATAACAAATACTAGACCAAGCATTTGTTTTGTCGTGAACACCTTGATTCAGTATCTAGTTCAACCTAGATGGGTTCACCTGATAGCTGTAAAACATGTGATGAGGTATCTAAAGGGAACTATAGACTTTGGTCTATACAACGAAGGAAACCATGATTACAGATTGTATGGCTACATAAATGAAGATTGGGTTGGAAGTGTCCTAGACAAGAAGAGCACATCAGGTGGTTGCTTTTGTCTGGGGTCTACTATGATTTCATGGTTTGGCAAGAAAAAGTCTAGTTTTTCTCTTAGCATGGCAGAAGTAAAATACATAGCAGCTTGCTTTGGAAGCTAATGTCAGGTCTCTTTGATCTGGAGATGGATACTACTGAGATTCTATGTGATAACCAAAGTTGTATAAGATGTCAGAGAACCCTGTGTTCCATGATAGATCGAAGCACATAGAAATCCAATACTTCTACATATGAGATATGATAAATAAGGGAGTCATAAAGCTCCAGTATGTGAGTACTGATGAACAAGTTGCTGATGTGTTAATGAATCGTCTGTCTTGAATAAAGTTCGAACACTTTCGAGACAAGCTTGGTGTTGTTCGGAAAGACCTTCCCCGAAAGGGGGAGCAATGATGCTGTGGTGGGATTGTATTATCCTAGGACATTTGTCCAGAAGCGATCTGATGACTTCGGTCCTTGAGAATGAAGAGGGATTGTATCATCCTGGGACATTTGTCCATAAGTGATCCAATGACTTAGGTCGTGAAAATGAAGGGGGATTGCATCATCCATGAACTTCAGTTCAGAGAGGTATTCGGAGGCTGTAGTCCTTGATAATGTGGTGGGATTGCATCATCCCTGAACCTCGGTTCAGAAAGGTATCTGGAGGCTTCGGTCCCCGAGAATGTGGTGGGATTGCATCATCCCTGAACCTTGGTTCAGAAAGGTATCCGGAGGCTTCGTTCCCCGAGAATGTGGTGGGATTGTATCATCCCTGAACTTCGGTTCAGAAAGGTATCCGGAGGCTTCGGTCCCCGAGAATGTGGTGGGATTGCATCATCCCTGAACTTTGGTTTAGAAAGGTATCCGGAGGCTTCGGTCCCCAAGAATGTGGTAGGATTGTATCATCCTTGAAATTTTGTTCAGAACGGATCTAGTGACTTCGATCCTCGAGAATGTGGTAGGATTGCATCATCCTTGGACTTAGGTCCTAAAGTGATCCGTAGACTTTAGTCTTCGTACTGTGGATTGCAGGTTGTTGTTGATGATGATGATGTTACTGATTGAAAGATCAGTGTGATGATGATGATGTTACTGATCGAAATATCAAAGTATGATGATAATGATGTGACTGATCGAAAGATCAGAGTGTGATGATGATGATGTTGCTAATCGAAAGTTCAGAGTATGATGATGATGATGTTGTTGATCAAAAGTTTAGAATATTATGATGATGATGATGTTGTTGATCGAAATTTCAGAATATGATGATGATGATGTTAATCGAAGGTTCATAATATGATGATGATGATATTGTTTCTGATCGAAAGGTCAAAGTGTTGATGTTGTTGATCGAGCGGTCAAAGTGTTGCTATTACTGAAGATTGAGGATGAAGACTATATGTTGAAGATGATGAAAAAAAGGCTTTCGATGATCTATAGATGTATCACCCTGATGATGTTGATGATGCCCTCTTTCTCCTACTGTTGTTGTTGTTTTTGTAAAATACCCTTCTCGTTAAGGGGGAGTGTTGAATTATTGTAACTTTGAAGAATATTCTAAATATATATATTTTAGTGGTCCCTGATGCTCCTATCAAGAGAGTCACTTGTATTTATTTCTACCCCGATGTTCCTATCGGGAGAATTACTA
Source organism: Pseudotsuga menziesii (assembly GCA_001517045.1). NCBI lineage: Eukaryota > Viridiplantae > Streptophyta > Pinopsida > Pinales > Pinaceae > Pseudotsuga > Pseudotsuga menziesii. The sequence goes on along the minus strand of LPNX010357879.1, from coordinate 2,361 downwards.
AAAGTCATGAGGAAGTCCCCTCTGTTGTAAGTCGGATCATTAGTACCCTACTTTTGGTTACTCGAGCCTACATAACTGAGTCAAATATTAAGTGAACGAAAGAATATAAATAGAGGGAGGCACTCCTCATTTGAGCCACACACACACACTCACCAGTGTAGCGCATAAGAGAGAGAGAGAAAGAGTTGTAGCTGGAGAAGGAGGAGGATCAATCTTTTGAGTTTTACCTTTTATCTTTTGGGGCATCTATATTGAGGAAGCTTTTGCTGGGTTTTTCCCATTAAGGTTTTCCCAGGATAAATCTGTGTTGTTATTTTGATACTATTTCTTTCAGTGATCCTGTCTATATGCTTTTGTTATGAAATTGAAATTAAATGCTGATAATCTAGCTTAGCATATGGAATTTTAACATGGGAGTCCATGACATGTCATGCCTTATAAAGTCATTCATCAATCAAGACAATATAATTCACATGTTTGTGTAGGTGCAACACTTTATGGAATTAATGATACTACTAACCCTTTAGATCCCTTAACCCCTTAACCCTATTTATCACACATCATCTAGTCGTGTTTCCCACTACCTTAGTCTATTAGGCACGTGTAATTTGATTATGCAAGAGTGCACATACCCATATGAGGGTGAAGTCCCAACATCCTCCCCCATTAAAATTGGTGTTTCCTTGGAAACTCCCAATCAATACTTGTCTAAGAGCACTAAGATTTCACTTCTCAAACTATCGGATCTTTACCCTTTTGACCACCTTTGTCACCTAAATACGCTACCATCCTTTGATGAGCCCCAATCTTGATGCATTGTGACATAGTGTCCTTGAAACACCATGTGAGGTTTCTTATAGTTGTTGCTTGTTATCAAACTCAAATGGATTGTACCCTAAAGATGTGCCGCTTATGCATGTTGTAACAAAATTGGGTTGCATCAAACGACTTTGGCTAATTCCGTTGATTAGCATGAAAAAAATACCTTAACTATTCCCACAACAAACATTTATACATTATTTCTACCCATTGGTTTGCGGATGAGAACTTGAACTCAAAAGAAATTTGATTCCAATAAGTATGTGCAACTCCATCCAAAACTACCCCATGAACTTTGTATAGCCATATCACATTTTAAGATAGACATAACCTTATAATATGAAGAAATAGGATCTCCTTGAACACAGTTAAGATTACCATCACTGCACATTGACATTCCATATGTTTTTTGACCTTGATGGAATGCACAACCAAATAAATACCCGTCAGATCTATCTTTAGATAGATATGGTTGTCATGAAAAGTGCGTACAAGACGAAGCATCAAGCAATACATTAGTATCAACTAGAGGTAGCAATGTTAGAGGAAAATTTCGAAAGCGTATGGATTTATTTTTGGTTGAAGGAGGGTCGTTCCCTTATGAAAATGAGTCCACCAAAGACAAAGAAGTTCCATTGATGTACATACATTATTTGAAGAATTGGGAAGGAAAACCACTTCCTGAAATAAACACGGATTTCTGTATTAACGGAAAAACATATCGAATTGCTCCATCTACTTTGCATGGTGTGGGGATATTTACAATGGACAATGTGAAGGTTCCATATAAAAGTGAGGTTGGACTAATGGATTATGTGGGCCCAACCTATGATTATGCACATTGGGCTAAACTAACAAGATATCTAACCAATATGCTTATATATGGATTTTATGCAAATTATAATAAAATGAAAAAAAATCAGAATAAAGCATATTCTGTATATATAATTCCCAAAGCTTGTGGAAATATTGTTGGGTTTATAAACAATACTCATCTTGAAAACACAAACAAACTACCAAATTGTGTGTTTGTGGAGTGTGAGGAAAACATAGTTGTGGTCATTGCAATAAAGTCAATACCATAGGGGAAAGAGTTGTTGGTTAATTTGAATTTGAATAAAATACAGGAATAGTGTAAGTATATTTACTGCATGATCATATACATTATTCACTAAAAGGCATGTTTAGTACTGGGTGTTCATTATTTTTCCTTATATATTGTTTTTTCATAATGTTGAGGATCTTTCACCCAAATTTGGATATATGGTTAGCATATTTTCGTTTATATTTTAGATTGATCGGGGGAAAGGAATTGACCATGGGCAGGTGAGACAATATATGGTGATTTATTATTTTTATGACATTCCGTATTGTTCAATTTTTTATTCCAGTGCAGAGTTCATTGTTACATAGTTTATTGTTCTTAAATGATATGACCAAATTTTGTAGACTCCTATGACAACGCCTAATCCTAATCAGGATGACGTGGAGATTTCAGTAGTTGATGACTCTCTGGTATATATTAGGAAAAATATTAAAAAT
>LPNX010357837.1:80469-101882 GCA_001517045.1 Pseudotsuga menziesii | reverse complement strand
GTACATGTATCCAAAACTATCCAAGCCACTTGCACATGTATGCAAATGTACATATATTCTATAAGACATGTATCAGAAGTCAAGCTTCCTCTTGTTCTTTCTTGACTTTGATCCACTAGGCTCATCTCTGGGATCAATGCGCGTCAGTGGAGCTGGACTCTGCAATACCATATCTCAATTAACTCAAAACCTATCAACATCTTGTTGGAAATTGAATGAAACAATTAGTCATCAATAGTCATCTCACCTCAACGACATGCAGTGATAGCTGGAGTTTAGTTCCTTGTGTCGCAGACGGAGCCGTTGGTTCAACATCAATGATGGTCGGACCGGGGGGGCCAGGAGCTACTTCTTCTGTTGGTGGCTACAATCACCAAATGTTGAAGTAGTTAGACATGCATGAGTAAACAATAAAATACAATAATAAACTATGTCTAGCTAAACAACAATAATAAACTATATGTCTATATCAACTTAATGAGTTCAAATATCATCGAAGGATATACATTACCATGGTCTCAACCGTGGTAGAACCAAGGAGGGCAGGAACTGCTCCTGCTGCTGGTGCCTCAATTGTGGTCGAAACAGGGGGGGCAGGAACTACTCCTGCTGCTGGGGCCTACAATCACCAAATGTTGAAATAGTTAGACATGAATGAATAAACAATAGACAACAATAATAAACTATGTCAAGATCACATTGAAATAGTTAGGTATACCTCGGTGTGACTAGCTGCCATTGATGAAGCAGCATCAACTGCTGCATCAACCATCGATGCTATACTTTCATCCGTTAACTTCGGCTCCTGATGCAGTAAACATGCAAATCAAACATTAACAAAAACAACTTATGCACCGGATTTCAAGTTAAGCAACAAATATCATCGAAGGATATACATTACCATGGGCTTAGAAACTCCATGGCCGTGGGCTGCTCGAGTCTTTTTTGGAGTGGGCCGCCTCATGTACACACGACCCTTGTCCACGGAAGGCCTGGGAGGAGATGCATCTGGAGGCAATGGCCCAGATGTTTGGGTCGGTGCCTACAATCAACAAGTGAACTCATGTAGTTAGATGTATGCATAATTCAACAAACATGTACATGTATTTAAAAAATGACAACTGTAATTGTTTACCATATTAAAATGTTTACCTGGGTACCATGATGTGTCTCGTGGATCTCTCCACCCAGTGACAGATTTGGGATCTGCAAGTTTAATAATTGTAAATATTAGACCATAGATAGAATTAGTGAACTAACATGTAAAGTATGTGGAAATTAACAAATTATTGACAAGCATAATTGAAAAATTGAAATTTTAGAATGTTTACCTCAGTATAACCAGGTGGGCCTGTACCATCATGGATCCCTCCACCAACAAAGGGATCGGTCGCTGCAATGCCATGCCCCAATCCAAAGTCTGGGGGGTCTCTGGCATCAAAACGCAACAACTGCAAGTTCATGAAATTAATATATTAGCTCAAACTATATATATGTGTATAAAGAGGAAACTAAATGATGAATTTATTAAAATTAACCAGATCTACATACCTCACTCAAAAAACCACTGAACGCAACATCTGTGGAAATACCATAGCAGGGACGACCACACGATGTGCACTGGTGAGGATCAGAACTCTGCTGGGGATGTGCCGATGGTGGTGCACTGGGGGATGGTCCTCATGGCCCAGTAGGTGATTGTGGACCAATGGATGGTCCTGCACTAGGTCCTGCATCCCCACCCATCTGCTGAAGAGTAGTGCTATGGCGAAGGACCACTTGTGCAAGTGTCAAAAAAGCATCCCGTGTCTCAGCAACTACGCGAGTTGCAGGTGGGACATCTGGCCCATGCAATGGCGCGCGAGGTGCAGGGATAGGGCGGTTAGGGTCTTGCACCCTCGCATTGGATTGGTTTTGGGGCATCCCCCCACCGATCCCCTGAAACTCCAAGTAAGAAAAATAGTTCACGTGTTTATGCAACACGAACTCCGCATACAACTTTCGAAGGAAATACAGGGGCATTTCCCTGTTGTTATGCGGTGGCGAATCAAAGACCAGATACCATCTATCCATCCAGTTATCGATAAATGGTTGGTATATGCACCACTCAATGGATATATGTGGCCGGTTTGCATTTGGGATTTCTCCAGTCCGAGGATCCCTGAATAATGCAAAAATTTCCTGCTTTGTTATTTTTAACTTTTTTATTGCCACATAATCCAATCCATCCTCTTGTTCTCTTCTTTTCCTCTCTCTATATGATGTGATATCATATAATATATTAGTTGACTGCGCAATAGTATCAACAATAGCATCCATGGTGGATGCAAGCGAGCGGCGAATCTCATCGCCGTCACGAAAAGAATCACTGATGCCCCTTAAGCGGGAAAGCTCAATCAGAATCGCGGCATTTGGATCCATTGCAGCACCTGCAAAAAAAACATCAATAAGCAAATCATTAGAAACATATACATGGCATATAATGACGTCTCTTCAAAATTGAAATTGTATTAAATCAAACTCAAGTTAGCAATTTAATGACAAATTCACTTACATATATTTATTTAAACTTATGGTATTGTCCATACAACATCAAAAATCGGTATGTACAACAGCATTTAAGAGAGGTTTCAGGGGCCATATAGCCTATACATTATTTCCAAGTTGGGCCATACATGTCTATTTCTATTTGGGACTAATTTGGCATGGATTTTGAGGTTAGTTCAACGTGTACATAAGTTGTACAGTGTACAACAGACTTTGGCACGATTTACCCAGTTGGCACAAGTTTTTAGGTGTGTAATAAATGTTTTAAAATTCCATATTTCTTCTTTATGGGCAGATTAATAGGGAATGCCATTATGAAATTGTCCATGGTTCTATAGCGAGTACGAGTTCTTTCATCACTTTTTGAAAAGATGCTTGTTTATGCTTCCAGTCATATTGAAAAGATGTTTGTTTATGCTTCCTAGATTCTAGTGAGAGTGGTTTTTTTTCTAATGGTTATGGTTTTCACAATCTCTAGGAATTTTGGCTTGCTTGTAATTTTAAAGGCCTTAATTCAAATGTATGGCATATGATGTAGATTTTTAGGCAATATTTGGTTTGTTGGTGAATTTCTCTTGAATGGTAGGCTCTTTTGGTCATGTAATTGTTTGGGTTATTGACTATTCTATTTTTTTTATTATGTACTAGATAGTTTCATTTGATTAGATATAGAATAGCATCTAAATTGTTTTTTATGAGGGAAAAAGAAAATAAAAAGTTTAGTCTTCCTACATAATGCATGTCAATATGGTTTTTTCCAATGGCATTGCCTAGAAACATTTGTGTCAATTGAATGTGATCAATTTATGTGTTTAGTCTTGGGGAAGGCATTGGCATATCATCATCTTTGGTTGGTTGGTGTTTTGGCTATGAGATGGTTGTTTATTTTTTTATGGTTTTTATTGCATTTACAAATAAAAAATGGTAATTTAAGTATCTAATTGAAAAAAAAGAGCTATGGGTGAATGAATTACCTGTTAATATGACGATTCATCGGTGGATTTGTCTTCAAATTGAGGAATGGGCACTCTTGCAAGCTCCTTGGCCACGGGCACGCAGTCGTTTTCGCGATCCTGTTTGGTGAAAATGACTCTCGGGTGGGGGACTGTGTGTTTTTTATTTTATTTTTTTAAATTTACAAAACGCGCACGCGTTATAGAGTTACAAAACACGTCCGCGTTTTGTAGCTCTATAACGCATGCGCGTTTTGTAGTTCTATAACGCGTGCGCGTTATTGTTACCTAGCCTACATGTCTGCTGACATGTCAGGCTCAGATTTACCATTCCAAGTGCTATGGAAGAGGAGCGCGTTCTTTTTCTATGTAATGCGATCCTGTTTTTAAAAAGTAAGATTGCATCTAAAAGGTCCCTCAACTTCTTGCACACACCCATGAGCATCCTTAAACAGTCTAGGCCAGTAATATCCTGCTCTGAGAGTCTTATGGGCTGTTGTATCTTCGAAAAAATGACCTCCAGCAGGCCCATCATGCAATTCTGTTATGACCTTCTTTTCATCTTCCTGTTTTAAGCACCTGAGAAAAACTCCATCGTAGTTCTTTCTTAATAATTCTCCATCAATTATCTGATATGAAGCTGATTTCAGACATAATGCTCTTCGTTGTTTGGAACTCTAATGCTCTGGTAAATATCCTTCTTGAAGGTAATGGACTAGGTCTCGGTACCATGAATATTGAGCTGTGAACAAAGGACATACATCCACCATATGTAACTCAGCTTCATTATCCCAGCTGTTTTCTTCATTGTTTTGACCTTTAGTCATTAGTTTACACAATCCTTGTCCTTTTACTATGGATGCTGGTTTGAACTCAAGATCATATTCTTGTAAGGCAGTCACCCAGTTTCCTCTTCTTTCTCCTAATTCCTTTTGTACAAAAAGAGATCGCAGAGCTGGGTGTGGAACTATTACTTTGGTGCGATTCTTAAGTATATATGGCCTGAATTGTTTTACCGCTTTAAAAAATGCATAAGCTTGTTTATCAATTGCTAGATAATTCAATTCATCTCCCTACAGACCAGTGCTCATAAATGATATGGGGTACTCATTTCCCCCATCTTCCTTTTGTGTAAGCACTGTTGCCAATGAATCATCGGACGCAAAAGTGTACAGAATAAAATCCTTTTCAAAATTTGGACTTTTGAGTGCTGGTGCATGGGCAACATATGTTTTTATCTTACTGAATGCATTCTTCTCCACATCAGTCCATTTGAATTGTACACTTTGTTTAGCCATTTGTTGCAAAGGTTTGACAATTTGAGCAAAATCTGGTACAAACCTCCGTACAAAATTTATTGTCCCCATAAATGATTGCGTGCCCTTTTTATTATGGGGTAAAGGGATCTGTTCTATGGCTTTAATCCTTTCTGGGTCTATGGAGATCCCTTTCTTAGAAACAACATGACCCAGTAGCTTTCCTTCCGTGACTGTAAACACGCATTTCTTAGGATTTAGTGAAATACCATATTTTCGACAATGCTTGAAAATTTGTTTTAGATGAAATGCATGTTCCTCTCTCTTTCTCGAAAATATTGTAACACCGTCTAGATAAACCACAACACTACAACCAATCAGCCCATGGAAATCTATATCCATGGCCCTCTGGAAATTAGCTCTAGCATTAATAAGTCCAAAGGGAATTCTCCTATACGAAAAAGTTCCCCACTTGGTTTTGAATGTGGTTTTAAGCCTGTCTTCTTCAGCTACTAATACTTGATTATAACCAGAGAATCCATCTAATAATGAAAACAATTTAGAGCTTGAAACCATCTATAATATTTGTTCCATGGGTGGGACCGGATAGTTATCCTTATCTGATGCACGATTAAGGTTTCTGAAATCTACACAGAGCCTGATTCCTCTAGACTTTTTCCTTACTGGCACCAAATTAGACACCCATTCCGAACCATTCAGAATGTCTGACTTTGAATATGATTTTAGCATCCAACAATTTTTTTACTTCACTTTGAATTAAAGGTTCCAGCTTCTGATGCATCTTCCTCAAAGGCTGTTGGGAAGGTTTGATTCCAGCTTTAATTGGGATGGCATGTTGTATGATATTTGTGTCATAAGTTTTAAGCTCTTCATAGGTCCAAGCAAACACATCTTTGTACTATTTGAAAAGACTGATGAACTTACTTCTTTCACCCGGAGAACAACACTTCCCCAAATTTACATATTTGGGTTCAGCTTCAGTCCTCAAATTTATCAGCTCAAATTGTAAGAACGAGCTATGAGTCTTGACATTCACTGGATTTCTGAATTTGTTATCTAAGTCAAAAATTCGTCCCAAGGTCATAACTTCCTTAGGAATAAAGTTCCCGAATTTTAATTTTGCTTGATCATTAAAGAGAATTTGAGGTAAAAAATGGGCCTCAAAGGACCAAAACGTACTATAAAAATCAACCAATTACATTCTAGTTTATGACATCATCCCCCATGGTTGAGGTGGCATTACATGAGTTAAGAATGCTTATTTGTCACATTTTCTATGATGGATGAAAACCCATAGTTAACCAAGTACTTTTAAGTCATAAAGTAAAGTACTCACAATAAAAGTCATTTTACACTTTCTCATAAAATAATATTATTGTTATTTTCAAGTAAAGTACTCACAATTTACTTTTTTCATAAAATAATATTATTGTTATTTTCAAGTAAAGTACTCACAATTCACTTTTTCATAAAATAATATTATTGTTATTTTCAAGTAAAGTACTTATAATTCCTAAAAATGTCTTTTTACATTTTTTTATAAAATAACATATTGTCATTTTTCATGTTTTTTAATTTTAAATTATATATTTACTTTATTTTATTTAATATCATAATGTCAAACTAATATATATATATATATATATATACTTTTAAAATAAATTAAAATCATGAATAATATTAATATGAAAGATGTATGTTAATTATGGATGAATTATATATATATATATACACATTCATGTATATCATGTTTGAATGTATAAAACAACATGTTGATATGATAAATGCTTATATGATTATAATTTTATTATAATTTTTTTTTGACAAAAAAATTATTATAATTTTTTAATAGTTAATTTTATAGAATAATATGCAAATTATGTTGTTATAACGTATTAAATATTAATTAATAATAATGTCATTATGATAATAATTATAATAAATGTTATCATGTTAGTTTTAATAATAAAAATATTTTAAAATTTTAATGATTAAAAAATTAATAAAATTAATTAAGCCATTATATTTAATTTGAAATTATAACATAATGTGTAAAACTGTATTATGAAGCAATTTTTTAACAAATTAGTAATTTTGATTTTTTACATATATATTTTGTATTTATAATTATTTTAGTTGCAAGGAGTGGAAATAATTTTCTTAGATAAGTATTTATATTATAAAAATATTTTCAAAATGTATAAATATTTTTTTAATCATTTATTTTTGTTTATAAAAAAATATTAGAATAATTAATGCTTCAACTAATAAATTAAAAGAATTTATGCACCACCATTCACTTATTAAGTTAATATGATATATTATTTATTCACAACTTTTTTATTGTTAAAAATTAATATACATTAAAATCAACTAATAATTTAAAAGAATTTATACACAAGTGTTGACTTATTCAATTAATATGATATATTATTTGCTCGTAACTTTTTTATTGCAAAAATAAATATACATAATTTTTTTATTGCAAAAAACAATATACATTAAAATCTTATATACTAATATGACATATTTTCATAATGTATAAATATTTTTTTAATAATTTATTTAAGAATAAATTAAGTCTTATATTATTTTCTATAAGAGATTTAATTATGACATTCATTTACAATAAAATGAATATATAAAAAAATATTATGATTTTGATATTAATTTATTCTAATAATGCAATAAATATTATAATAATATTGTTAAAATTTTACATGTAAATAAATCTCAATTAAATCACATTAAAATTAAATTGATGAGGAATGTACTAAATATAAAAAGTCAACATAAATTAAAAAAATAACTCCTAAAAATAATTTTTTTGTTTAATTTCATTTACAAGTTCAAGACAAATAAATGCTAAAGAACAATAATTTTTTTGGGAATTTACAATGAATCTTAGTCACATCATTGTAGAGTTATTTTATTAATTTTATTTATAGTCAATTTAGAAAAGTAACTCAACCATGGTTATTTATATTGTACATAAAAAGTGGTGTAGGAGGTGAGTTGTCATATATGCCTACCCCATAAAACCCCTAACTCATAATATTTTAATATATCTTATATTTTTGTAGTACATCTCTTAGGAGGCTCCTGAATCCACTAAACAGTTGTGCACATTATAGTTTGAAATCTCAAAACTTAGGAGAAATGCTAAGGTTTTATACTTAGATTTCCCTCCCACACTTGCTTCACCAATTTCTTCTTCAGGTTGGTTGTCAGTGGGAGGTTCTTCTTCTGGTACCTCAAGTGCTTTTAAAAGTTTCTCTTTTTGTAGAGGTAAATTACACATTTCAAGCAATGAGATATTTTCTTTAGCTTTTTTTAATGTCTTCCACAATATCATACCCCATCTCAGGTTCCTTAAGATTCTTCTTGACATCTTCAACAGGCTTAAGAGGTGTGTTAATTTTCTTCAGATCTTGGCTTAACAGTTGTCGTGTGCTTCTGTATCTTGTTCATGTTTTCTTGAAGTTTCTTAATCTTAGGAAGTATTGACTTATCTTCTTTTAACAAACTCTGATTTCTTGTTGTCACATTTGTTTTTGGTGTTTCCTCCTGTTTCAGAAAAATCTTCTTCCTCTGTATCAAACATAGAGTCACAGTACCATAAAGCTAAAGTATATTCCTCTTGTTTTTCTGTAGATTGATTATCTTTTTCTTCCTTCTGACCAGTTTCTGTCAGTTTGGAATCCAATAATTGATTCATTACTAACGTCATAGAATTAATCCATTGTGGGCAATTCTTCTCAGACTGAGGCTGTTGATGAAAGGTACAAAAATGATCCATGCCTACATCAGTTAAATTCATTGCTGCAGGACTGTGTGGAGGAGATTTAGGTTGATTGTTGTCTTCCCTTTTTTTATAATAAGGCTTATATGATTTGTGAGCCTTCTTTTCCTTCTGTAAATATATCACTATGTTGGATAACTTTTGCATCATCTTCACCATCCCTTTGAAATCCTGTGACCGCTCATCCTTAGGTTTAGTCAGTAATAAAGGTTTCTTGTTTCCAAAAGTCTTTTATTCCAACTACACAGTGTAATTTTTGATACTATCCATCTCAGCCTCTACCTTCTCAGCTTCTTCGTAGGTTTATGCTAATGTGGGTCTCACCGATCTCTTGGAAAACATGGCTAGATCAGGCCCAAGGGCTGAGGTATAGTATTCTATTAGAGCATTTTCATATGGCTTATCGGCTGCAGTGAAATTGTTTAGGTAAGCAGCAAATCTTTGAGTGAAATTATGCACTCGTTCTTTCCTTTCTTTCTTTAGAGCACATAACCCTTTCATTAAAGCTGCATGAGTTTTCTGAACTACATATTTACTTCTAAGCATTCTCTCAAATGTGTTCCAATCCGTGATTGAATTTGCAGGAAGTGAAAAATATCATGAGGCTGCTTTTCCTTTCAAAGTGTGGGGGAACAATATACACACCACATATTCATGCTCTCCAGCTCGTAATCCTTCTACAACTAAGTAAAAACTCTGTAAATGATCATCTACCAAAATTCCTTTTCTTGGTTCAAACTTAGGTAACATCTTGTCGAAAGCTTGAGGTAAATTATGCAAGGGAGGTGTCAGATTTAAGGGCGACCTAGCCCTCCAAGCAGGTTGTGGAGGTGGTTGGTTTGTATTTACATTAGCCATGATTCTGAGTGGAGAATGAGGTTGTGACTGAACAAGGGTCTAGAAAGGTGAACAGTAAGGTGAACGTGGATCCAATTGATTCAAAGGTTTATCAACTTCTTGTAAGGCTGCTTCTACCAATTCTTCAAGATCTTCCACCAACACTGAATCTTCTAATTGAGGGCGATCTTTCTTCTGATACTCTCTTCTAGGTAGGACATAAATGATAGGTAATCCTCCAATCTTTTTTGCATATGCCTTGGTGATTCTTCTTAAATCATCAACCACTTCGTTATCGATAGGATACAGATACCCTTTCTCTTTATCTTCAGGAGTGGATTTGTGAAACAAACTACTCTTAGAAGTGTCACCGGTGGAGTGATTTCGAGGAAGCAAGCTTCCTCATCTAGCCATGCACTGGTGGCCCTCCTTCTAGCACCAAAAATTGTTGGTGCCGAAAATCGCAGGTGACAACAATTAGGGATTCTCCCCAATAAACGTTCCCAACTAGCCCGTTACTGTTTGGTATGGGGAATCCGTCCGATTTACGGTCTGGCTATCACAGGCCAAGTAACAAATTAAAATGTTTTACCAGTTACGGCCTGGTCCACCATGTATATTTTTAGTTTTTTGTGTTTAAGGTATGATGTACAAGTGCCTAACTAAAGAATGCAGACGATAGAGATAATGAGGAGGATCACAATGTGATGCGCAAGTTCATACCTCTCATCTTACCTTTCTCACATCTAAATCACAAACAACAAGAAACTAACTAAGACTACTTATCCTATCCCCAGGGAGCAAAACTATCATTAATGGTGAGTAATGTATTTCAGTGCATGCATTAGGAAAGATCACAAATAGCTGTTAAATTTTTCAGAACACATGAACATCAATAGAAATATAAACAACAAGATAGCTTATTGTTAATTACAAAATTCATTACTCAAAGTGGAAATTTCACAGAATAAGCCAGAGTACATTCATAACATGAAAAGAAATTCAATGAATTAGAAAGATCTCATAGTTAATGGAAATAAGCTGAAAACGAAATAGTTCACATTCAACTGGTCCATAGCAAAACATAATTTGAAACATTCCACAGAATTTCTCCAGCAGAAGCATGTAACTCTTTATTGTAAAAGGAAATAGTTCTTCTTACAATACACTCTCAAAAATGGTCTTGAAATAAGTCCCTATCTACATCTAAACTCTCCTATATTTATACAAAAACAAAAACCCTTGGGCTGCCCCTCAATGACTTTTGAGCTTCCCCAGCCTTTTATTTCCAAAATTTCATCTCGTAGCGTGTGCACATAATTAATACAATATATTACATTTTAAATCAAAAAGTATTTTAGAACACTTTATGAAGAGGGGCCATCTTGGTCATTGATGAACTTCTTCCATGCATGGGCCTCTGCTGCTATGTCTTCAAATCAAGAAGGTTCAAGAAAACGGATATTTACCTCATATTTAGCAGCCTGGTTCTTTACCCCTTCTATCCTTGCAGGACTCAGGCGCAACTGATCTTCTAGTAGATGTATACTTATAGCTGCATGTGCTATTGCATCCTTTAAAATCCGTTCATCTAGATCCTTGACCTGTTGGATCTCTTGCTCGTCTTCCTGATATCTGTTTTGTAGATGTTATATAAACAATTCATGCTCTGGTATCGCATCCAATATTTTATCTGCATAAATCTGGCATCTATTGTATGTAGCAATCACTCTCCTGCAGTATTCGGCACATGCTCCCCTTGTTTTCTTGAATTCTTTCACCACATTAATTGCAAACTCCAATAAATCATATTCCTGTTTTAAACTCTGCTGGTCCTTACCTGGTAACTTTGTAGGAGATTCCTTATTTGTTTCTATCCACACTATTCTTCCCATTATAATCTCCAGAATCTCTTGACATCTGTCCAAAAAATATGAAGTAGTGTCCAAAATTTCTTCTAATCTGGTGTTTATTTGTAAAATTTTACACCTTTCTTCCTCAATGCACATTTGTAATTGGTGGATCTTCCTTCTTTGAGTTAGAACATGTTCTTTTAAAGGTTGGAAGTTTGTCTTTTGTTCCATAGCATCTTTCCATGATGTTGTCAATGAAGTATTCTGTTCTTCCAAGGCTGCCACCTACATTTGATATTGCTTCTCTCTTTCTTCTGTGGTAGCCTTCTCTGGAGAAATATGAAATGGTATTTAAAAACGAAGGCATATCTTTCTTCGCATGTAATATAACTTTGTAAAACCTTAATAGGTTCTATCCATTTAGGCCTGAAGTTATGGATGGGTACACCCTTACCCCAATCTGCAATTACACCAGGAAGTAGGTACCTTTGTGCATTAAAGGTGAATGGCACCTTCTTAAACCACAATTCTCCCTCATTTTTAATTCCTGTTGCCTCAACTACCAACTCTTTGGTCAATTTTAATTGCAAAGTATCAAAAGATACAGTGTCTTTGTCATAGCACTGAGCAAACTTATGGGAGACCTCTGCATTGTATCCATCAATATTCTTGAAAAAGGTCAACCATCCTGCATTTTCAAACAGCTTTGCACATTCTGGAAATTTATCTATCCAACTGAGATCAGTGGGTTCAACTCTATTAGTTTTCCCACTTTTCTTCATTTTCATTAGGGTTTACAACATCTGTCAATTATCCCACAGTCTACTTGTCTTCAAACCCCGAGAGTCTGCCTTGTCTTCAAACTCTCATAGTCTATTTATCTTCAAATTCTCACAGTCTGCCCTATCACACAATTCAGGAACTCTTCTGTACCAAATTTTGCAACAATTTGACCTAATCACAAAATTCAAGGACCTCCAATAGTTCTGCTCTAAAGTTTATTATTTCAAACGATGAATACTTGGATATATTGATTAATATTTCATCATTCATAGTATATTGAGTAAGCAAATTCATATCCTTCCTTAGAATTTTGACATTATGGATTTTAACAGAAAGCCCCCAATTAAACAAACCCTATCAAATGCCACGCGGGGTACTTGCTAAGAAGTTCAATACAAGCGCTGGAAAGTGATCTTTTCAAGGTTTAGGTGTTGAATTTCACGTTCCAGGTGTCTCTAGCTGTCCATATCACTTCAAACTGTCACTGCTGGAAAGCCCTAATTCTTCATTCAACTGTCAAAACTCCAATTTCTTAGCAATATGTTCCCACCACGACTTTCAATACCTTCATATTCTTCAGCTTAAGAACATATTCCCAGAAATCATGCCTCGTTCCACTCACTGTCATCATTCGCCATGAACTTGCATGCAATTGCCACGATCTCCCTCATACAATGACCATACACATGTTTCAATGATAATCTTGGCAAGACATGTATCAAATGTGATAATTGATGTGGTTAACACCTCAGGGACGAAAACCCCAAAAAAATCGGACTGAAAAATAATGATTTTAGCACTCACGACTTTCTTGTAGCGCTCTGGTGTATTAATTTCGCTCTTGCACTACAAGAAAGTCCAAACACATAATTTCGTCTCATTAAGTCACTAATCAGGTTTAAGACTTGGTTTATATGATTAATCTCGATCTTAGTGTAGTTTATGAAACCTTTTAATCAATATATACCTTGTGAAACCCTTCAAGAATGAACTCTAAGCAAAATTTATAAAAGAAGGCTTAAAAATAGGAAAAATCAAAATGATGAAAACTAAAAGGCTTAAACTCAAAATTAACCTTTACAAACCAAAATTTCCTAGAAGCAAAAATATTAGCAAGTTTCAAAAACATAAACAAAAGCATAAAGCTAAGGAAGACAAAATCATGACCTAACACTGATGTTCGAAAAGAAAATTTCCTACACCATCAATATAGACCTGCCTAACTGCCTCCTTGTGTAGTACATAGTCAGTGGCATACTTAGGGAGTAGGGAAGGGGCTCTAGAACCACCATACATTCTTATATACAACCCTTCCTGGGTCAAATAATAATCTCCGTACTCCTTGATGACTTTGAATGCTTCTTCAGACATGTAGTTGCATTCAGTTAAGAAAATTAGGGTATACAAGGGCAAAATGAAGTGTTCATAGATTTTCCTGTAATAGCTATAATATTTATGGGTCCATAATAATCTATATGCTGTGTACACTGGGGTCCTGTCTCTCTCCCACTTACATCTCAAGGCTGGAAAAGACTAAGTACACAGTATATAGTCAATCAGGATAGAGCTCATGTAGAACTCTGACTTCTTCTGTGACACCCCTCCCAAGGCTGCATATATGCATGCTGAGAGGCTATTTGACACTATGTTTGACCAATTAAAAATTGTTCCTTGAGTAGCCACATAGAAGATAATTGGTATCCATCCTATTATGAAGCTCTTCTCATGAGCTCTACTAAAAATCCTATTTAGCATCAGTGCAATGAATCTATAGGGAGTACGGAGAGTAGAGGTGTTATACTCTCCGGAAGGTCTAGTTCGAAAGTTTTTCCCTAGTATCATCATTCTTTTAACTGTTTCTACCAGATCCATAGCTGTCTCTTTCAACCAACTTTCTGTCAAGTAAATCTGGGCGGGAGGAAAATGATATGCCATTGAGACATATGCAGGGCTATATGCAGCGTAGCCATGCTTAGCAGTATTTTCAAGAATCATCGTAGTTACATCTACCCTAGGCAGAATCCAAGATATCACCTCTGAACAAGGGAACAAATCAAGTCTTGTGGCTACTTTCATGAGAGCTGATTTCTCAATGTTTGCATAAATGGTTAGCTCTTCGAATCCTGCATCAGGTACATTCTGATTGGCAATCATCCTGTATATCTCTCCCCATTTATAGTCCGGTTCGACCTCGGTGGAAGCTTTGGTATCTTCATATATATATTCAACCTTGGTGATGATCTCAACCTCAGGTTCTCCTTCAACCACATGAACCTTTTTCTTTTGTCTTTTCGACATATTTTCTTTGCAACAATCACCCTGTCACAAACATAGCATGTTCTTAGACCCATTGAGCTTTTCGCAAGTGTTCTAATAAACAAAACAAAAAACTGTATCAATTTGTTTACCTCTTCCATATGCATTCTGAAAAATGAACTACACACAGTATTCAATGCATGAAAAAGAAAAAATGACAAGGCAAAAAGAAAACCTTGCAGGTTGTGTCTTAAAACCGCCTAAGTTCACTGTTTGTAAAAAAAAATTCACAACCCCGAGAAAAAACAAAAATTCTCTATCTAAACCTGGGCCGCATTCAAACTAATCCGATATCACACAAAAGTATGAATCACACTATCCCCACTGCTAGTATTCAACAACAAACTTCAAAACATTAGACCCTATATAGCGCTTCATGTCGAAAAAACCCCAACTCGACCAAAACATGGAAAACCTCCACTGTCCCATGAAATAAGGTAAATGCACATAAAAAGTTTAAAACCCCCCCAGACGGCCATGGACAACCAAAGAATGGGTGGTGTAGACAGCGTAACGCTTGTTTGCACCGTGCCCCGAATCTTTCTCACTGGAGTAAAAGCATACATAACGTCCCAATCAGTCACGTAGCCTCAAAAACCTCGCTCAAGAAAACTGTAAACAGTTAATTTGTCACCCTAAAATAAAAAAAATCATGCATACCGCAAAGACAAAGACTCTTTAAGCAGACAAACCCAACCCACGGACAACCTAACCAGG
Organism: Pseudotsuga menziesii; assembly: GCA_001517045.1. NCBI lineage: Eukaryota > Viridiplantae > Streptophyta > Pinopsida > Pinales > Pinaceae > Pseudotsuga > Pseudotsuga menziesii. Next base: position 86,797 of record LPNX010357837.1, on the reverse strand, counting down.
GAAAAACCACGGTTCCAATTCGACCAATAAAAACAAAAAAAACAAGGCCGTGGTTCACCTACCTGGAAAACCGTAGTGTAGTCGATGGAGTGGCAAAATATCCATGGTAGCAACACTGGCGAATCGAGTTCAGATAGCTGGGCGCGTGAATCAGTACAAACGATAAGGATGGGAGCAACGACGAGTTCAAATACAGATAAAAAATAAAATAATGCTCCCCTTGTTTTATATATAAGCCTCAGCGAAAAAAGTCAGTGGGAAAAAACCCTATCGGTAATTAAACTCATCGACGACCAACCCCTCTAATCACCGGAAAGATAGTTCGAGTGAAAGCCACAACGGCGGATGCAAAACCAACTACGGACCCGCGATAACCATTAAGTATGTCTGCATTGGCACCACTAGGCACTAAGTCAATCGGGAGAGAAAACTGGATGGTAGCTGCAACGACGGACGCAAAAACAACTATGGGTCCGCGAGACTTTAAATCTGTCGGCATCGGCACCATTTAGCACTAAGTGAGGAACCTCAAACCTAAACATTCTTCACAGTGTCGGCAGTGCCAAACACTATCATCGCGCGTATCGGAGATCGAAACACCTAAACTTTGAGGCATCGGCACGGAAACAACTAACTCTTGGAACCTCAAACTCAAACATTCTTCGTAGTGTCAGCGGTCTAAAATGTATTATCGTGAATTTATTCTTTTAAAAGTGTATCGAAACTCAGAACATCTAAGTTCTAAGGCATCGACGAAGGAAACAACTATCTTTCGGAACATTCATCATTTGCCTCCCGAAACGTTGGCAACGTAGAGGACTAGTACTCTGGTTCATTTTTATAGACCATTCTGATAGCGATAAGAAAGCCACCAGCAGTCAAAACGATAGGCTCAAAAATCAAACAAAAAGAAGACAAAAGCATTCGCGGTATCGACGAGGAAGACGGTAGTACTTCCGATAGACTAGATCATTTAACTTCCGCAATGACGGAAAGACAGTTGATTGTGCTTCCGATATCGGAAGGATAGCCAACTAATCTTTTGATGAAAAGGATCAAGTTTTGAGCAAAGAATATGAACCTCCAGGGAAGATTTAGGGAAACCTATCAATTCTAGGCTAGATCTAAGAGAAGTAAATCAAAAGGAGGGCCCTAAAATTTAAAATTTTGGGGAATAAGTTGTAGCTACAACACATTCATAATACCGAATAAAAATATACATATAAATCATAAAAAATATAAATTCTTAACCTCGTTTTTGTCTTTTGGAATCTCTTATCGATGACCACTTAGGATGTCCATAGGTATCCGCTTGAGGCTCGTAGCAATGGAAATAAGAAAGATAGATGGATAGGTACCATCTGTGTTTCTTTATTTTATTGTACTCAGTCCTGGACCTCAGTGAAAGATTTGAGTTTACAATACTATAACACACCAATTAATTTATTCCCTTAAAAAGATTCCATGGAGTCCAACACCACCATACTTATATCTTAGAATATTATATCTATATCTATCTGCAAGCATAGAGATTAATAGAAGTTTGAGTATGAGTATGAGGATCAATTTATGGTATACCATGTTCAACAAAGAAAGATGGAGACAAAGAAAGCTACGGAGAGGGAAGGATATGTAAGAGAGGCATTAGAGGAAGATGTCAAGGTAGCAACTCCACCAATGGTTGACCTTGAACTAGTAGAACTAATTCAAATTGGCCCAACACCCCTTTCAATTTAAGCATCTGTGTTAGTGAATAAGCTGCATCTATTCCTTTTTGATAGCTTGCACTAGCACCCCCACAGGCTTATCAGTTCCATTTAAAGAGACATAACATGTTGTTTAACCAAGCTATCTAGTAAAAACAGAGGCATAATAAGAAACTAAGGCAGGTAGCACAATAGTTAAGATTGTTGTCGTCAATTTTTCATATATATGCCATGAACCAAGATCTGCCTCTATGGTGTTGCTTGGACCAAGAACTCCATTTGTGCATTTAATGTTAAGCTTGTTTCAATCCATCTATGACTGCATTTTCTATTGGTGTTTACTAAATCTTTATAAAATGAGGTTATCGTGCGACCACTTGTTTCTCCTCCTCCATGCATGGTGTCCACTTGTGCTTTTCCTCTGTTTTCATGTGTGTTGTCCACTTATTCCTTTTCCTATGTTTTCTTTGTATTTACCTGTTTACATGGTGGACATCACTGAAAGAAAGGGCATAATCTTTATATGTACTGCCTTGAAGTATCATAAACCAAGAGTTCAAAAATCAACATTTATTGGTCGATTTATCATTAAATTCTCCCAACACAATTGAATGTAAAGTCCTAGCTCGTTTTCCTATTATTCTTTCATTATTTGTTGCCAAGAAAATAGGTCTCAGTGAGAACTTTGGGTTGGGTGGTAATACTCGTATGAAAGCTATGCCAACTGTGCATCTTAAAGATATAAAACTTTCCCCATGGAAGGGATTCATCACTTTGGTTTTTTCCTGTATCAATGGATCAATGATCAATAAGTAGGTTTTCAGGGATAATCCACTACAAATACAAATACTAGCAACATCCATTCACTAATAACTGCAGAAGACATTGATTTACTAATAACTACACATCTTGGTTCCCTTTTCAACAACGAGCTTATCAATCCAAGGCATCGAAGCTGGGATAAAAAAACTAAGGCTTCCTCACCATGCTTTGACACTATTGTGGGTCCTCGCCATTTCATTCGAATAATGCACAATCAAATTATGTACCTGAACGTTGTTGGGCCATATGTACTGGAAATTGAATGGACTTCGAGAGACACGACCACTATTGGGCCTAATTGTTGGGAATCATGGCGACATCTTTAAATTAACAATCCATTGAACCCTTTCTTGATAATAACTCGTGATTTAGAAATATGTTTTACTCTACTAAAATTTGAAGTTTCGGGTTGTCTCTATTTGATTTAAGTAAACATGTGGGATTTTTTATCTTATAAGTGCAACCTCCTAAAAATAATAAGGAAAAGAACAAGAAAATTGTTTTATATCAAGGTGTAACCCAAGTAGCCCATTCAATATTGGCATATACCATGCTTATCACCTTTCAAGATGTTGGGTTCCTTTAAATACTCTTATCAACTTTTATGCTTAAATATAATTAGTACCAAATAACAAGATGCAATCAAAGACGGTTACATATAAAGTACCAATTTCATATCAATGACAAATGAATACTATTACACAATGTAAAAAGACTTTCTTTTGCTTTCACGAGTTAAACAACTTAATTGTGTGTCCCTATCGATTATTATTTGTAGGGGAGTCATCATAGTTTCAAGGCCCTACTATTCTAGTAAGGGCTCGTTATAAGTAAGTTTCATGGAATCATTACTTTGTTTTTTTCTTGGTTCGATGATTAATAAGTAGGATTTTGGGAAGGAATCAGGATCCATTACAAATACAAATACTAGCAACGTTCATTCACTAAACCGCAGGAAAGAACTTGTTGCTTAGCAACTTACATTGTTAAAGTACGTGTTGTCCCATTTCTTCATCTATGTAGATGACACAACACTAATATTTATATTGGGAGGAGAATAATATAAGATTTTATAAAAAACACTCTAATTCCATCGTACAAACCCAAATTATTATATAACATTATGGATTGAGTGGTTATTTCACTTTTGAATTCCTTTGTAATGTTATATATCTTATTAAATAATTATTATATTGAGAGGAGAATAATATAAGCTTTTATAAAAACACTATGATTCAATCGTACAAACCCAAATTATTATATAACATTATGGATTGAGTGGTTATTTCACTCGTGAATTTCTTTGTAATCTTTTTTATATCTTATTAAACAAAGAGTTGCAAGGTAACATAGGGCCTATCTAGAAAACACATTTGTATAATGCTATAAAACAGTTGCTCCATTGATTCTAGCTCGTATAACTATGCATTTTATGCTTAGCTATAGCTTGTCTTTCATTTGGTGTTGCTAAATTAGTTTGTTTTTTATGTTACATTTTATGTTGCTAACTTAGTTAGTTTGTCTTTAATATTGTCATATTAATTTTTATTAGCATCTTTAAATATAATTTGTTAAATAGCATTTAAAACTTGAAAATTAGTTTTCTTGTTATGTTGGGTTTGAAAAAAAAATTATACATAACTTCGAAATTAGTTTTATAGGGACCTATTGCTTTTGTTGTTATAACACAAATTGGACTCTATCTAGTATTGGGATATATGTTAATCCTAATCTTTGATGATATTTTTTGTTCTTTTGATAGACATGTGAATTTCCTATATTTAATGTGTGCACGTGGAAGTCAAATTGAAGTTTTATGGTTAAGAAATATCTTTAAAAATGAATCTTTATGCATTGTGAGCTCAATCATGCATTTTATTCATTTTGTATTTTTGATGTTTTGAATGAAATTTTTATTTGTTTTATGTCCAAAGATAATTGAATTTGTATGTTTCACAATGATCTAATAGAAAGCACCCTAAAAATCAAAGCAAGGTATACCTATCCTCTCAAGCATGCATGTAAACATACGATCAACTATACTAAGGGGATGTTTTACAACTACTTTTGTCAAATGTGGATACTAACTTGAGATATAATATCTGCATACTTGAGGAATAAATCAGTAGATATGAAGGTTAAGATAGGTCCGTGGTAATTATTGATTTATCCTACGTCCATTATTGTTGCTCCTCAAATTGCACTCTATGAAGAATATTTTGAGCATATGAAACATCATTTGTTAATGGTCTCTCAAAAGTAGCTCATTTAGCCATATTCTCTATATGCCTTTTGCAAAATATACCTTATACATATGTTTAAATGTAAAATATAAATAACTTAAAAATCAAACATAATAATAAATTCTCTAGGGAGAAACACATCAATTATTAAATATAATTGAATGTTTAACATTTAATAATTATATAGGATACATAATGGGGTATATATTTTATAAGTATGTTACACAACTTCTAAGTCATAATAATGACAACCGATTTGGATAAGCTTGTAATTGTATTCATAAGTTTAATTTTGTATATATTTCTAACTTTAGATAGATACAATATTTGCATGAAAGCATATTATATTTCTCAATTTTTAACACATGGGTAGGCATGTTTCTTACTTCTATACTTTGTTTGTCTTTCAAATGTGATATGTCCAAAATAATGCTCACTAATTTTGTTAAGATTACACTTATACTTTATATTAACACGTTAATTCAATTATGCACTTCAACTTGTGAAATGTGACATGTTCAAAATGATGTTAACCAATTTGGGTAAGATTGCAGTTGTATAAACAAGTTAAATTTATTTATGCACTCAACAATAAGTTAGAAGTATGCAACATTTATACATAAAAACACAACATGTTTCTAAAATTTTAGCAACATGTTCTTTAGTTTTATACTTGGTCATATGTTCAAAATGATTCCATGTTAACAATGGAGTTATTAAGATGTCCAAATTAAATGTATTGTAAATTACATACATTATATGTTGAAAATGATTCCATATTAGCGATGGAGTTCTTAAGATGTCCAATATCAATTGTTTACCATTAAATACTTTAATGATTAATGTGTGTAATTGTTAAAGTTGAATTTGAAATTGGATAGGGTTAACTTTATTTATTTTTTATTTTTTATGATAAATAATTTTAAAAATAAATAAATATTATTTAATACTAATGAATTTTACAATAAAAAACATATAAACATTATTTTATAAAAAACTTTTATAATTGTTTAATTTAGTTTTATTGTCGTCTTCCACGTCTAGCATTTCAGCATTTCAATATTTGTTCAACATTTTAACATGAAAATTTGCGTTTCATATTGAAAAATATTTGTTTAATTTTATGTAGATTTTAGTTTTACAGATTGAGTTTGTTTGTAATTAACAACCACATTAATTTTATTAATGTGTCTAAATATATTGATAGATGTAAATTAGGCACATACTTTTCGTATTAATGTTTTTCTCTATAGTATATTCCTGAATTTACGTCTATTGGAGTATCCAGACACATTATAAAAATTAATGTGGTTGTTGCTACTAAATGGCAGGTGCATAAACATACCTGCAAAGTATTAGTAGAAATAATATCATTTAAATAATTATAATAATATGATACTTAATTAAACAATAGTATCGCTTAATAAAACAACCTTAATGAAGTGATATTTTAATTAATTAACAAAGTAATAATTAATTCATAATATGTCTTGGCCCATGGGACGTAGAATAGATGGCGGATGGGTGTACTGTTAAGGCACTCCTTGCGTAAGGTCA
>LPNX010357837.1:0-74289 GCA_001517045.1 Pseudotsuga menziesii | reverse complement strand
TGATCTCTAGGATCACCGACAAGATCACCAGCTGCTTCACATGTTGAACGGACCCATCGATGAAGTATTGGTGCTGGTGCAATTGGAGGAACATGAGCAGGCAGAGGTGGATTTTCATCCTCACTGTCATCATCAGAAACTGGAGTTGGAAACATGGCAAGGAAGCTGGAAGAAGAAGAAGAAGAAGACACAATCGCCGAATCAGGATCGCAGGCCAAAGATGACACACCCGCCAAGTTAGGCTCGCAGGCCAAGAGATTTTCATCAAACTTAACATATCTTCTAATGATTATATCATGAGAATGTGGCTAAAGAAGTCTATAACCTTTTGCATCTTCAGAATATCCAACAAATATGCACTTTTCACTTTTAGGCTGCAATGCTTTCCGTTTTTCATCCGGAATGTGAGCCCATGCTTCACAACCAAACACACGAAAGTGACTTACATCTGGTTTAATTTTACTCCATGCTTCTTCCGGTGTTATACCCTGTAAAACTTTAGTGGGTGTGCGATTAACTATGTAATTTGCACAATTTATGGCCTTAGCCCAATATTGAAGACTTAGTCCCTTAGATTGGATCATACAATTAGCCATTTCTTTTAAAGTATGGTTCTTCCTTTCAGCTACACCATTTTGTTGTGGTGTATATGGAACAGTGTACTGTTGTTGGGTTCCTTGTTCAGTGCAAAAAGTAGTGAACTTGTTGTTAACATATTCTCCTCCATTGTCAGATCTTAACTTAATAATTTGATGACCAGATTGTTTTTCAACAAGGGCCTTGTAGGCCAAGAACATGTTAAATACTTCGCTCTTAAGTTTTAGGAAGTAAACCCAAGTGCGTTTGGAGTAGTCATCAATGAAAGTTAAGAAATATTTGAAACCAGAAAAGGAAGCAGATGGAAGAGGGCCACACAAGTCACTATGCACAAGCTCCAAGGGAACCAAGGCATGCCAAGAGGCACGTTTGTCAAAACTGTCCTGATGATGTTTTTCGAGTACACAACCGGAACAAACACCATCGTTGCAAGATACCAATGGAAGACCAGTCACCATATTGTCTTTACATAGTTGTTGCAATGAGCGATAATTTAAGTGACCAAATCGCTCATGCCAAAGTTTGCTCAAGTTATCACTATGAGCAACAAAAACAGAAGGAAAAGGTGATGACCCAAAGTTGTTAAATTTGTACAATCTGGTAATATCATCAATAGTTCCAGTAGCAAGGATATTTTGAGGATTTTTAAAATCCTTGATTACAACTTGGTGAGGTGTAAACGTCACAGTTTTACTTTCACCTGAATGAGTAATTTGATAGACTGATAACAAATTGCAGGAAATTTTTGGAACACATAATACATCACTGAAAAGACCATTTTCTACTGGAACTGTTCCAGATCCTACAACACTTAAAGATCTATCATCACCAACAAATATTTGTTTGGTGTTACATTCATGCATAGTAGAAAAGATGGCTTTATCCTTAACCATATGATAAGATGCTCCAGAATCAATGAGCCATTCATTTGAAGTAGAAGAAGAAGATGCAGTATAAGAGTAACCAGAAGCACAAAGTGCATGTCCATGAGTGTTAGGTTCTGAAGATGAATCTAGGCTGATGTGGTGCTTCTTCATTGCTGCTTCCAAGGCTGCCATCTTCTTAAAACATTTAGATTCATCATGATTATCTTTTCCACAAAAATTGCAATGACGCTCAGTCTTCTTTCCTTTTTGCTTGGATCCTTTGTCATTTTTTAGAGGAGGAGCTGACTGAGAGGGTTTGTGACCCTTGTTGTTTGGCTTATTATTGCGAGAATTCTGTTTCTTGGGAGGCTTGGACTTTTCTTTCTGTTGGAGCAATAAGGCTTTCCCATATGTATCTGCATTGTTAATTATTCCAAGATGAATGAGCTTATCTTTCTCTCTAATTAATGCATCACAAAAGGATTCAAGGCTAGGCTCTTGATAACTAGCTGCAGGAAAGGATTCTTTCATGGAGTAGAATGTAGATACAAAAACAGAATATGCAGGTCCAAGTTTTGAAAGAATATGATAAATACATTGTTTGTCTTCTTTCTTAATCTTGCATTCGACACATAATAGTCTAAGAGTTTTATACTTAGATAAATAGTCTTGAATGCATGAAAAATCATTTGGATTCAAGGAAAGCAACTCATTCTCAAGTTGATGACTCCGAATTTCATTGTGTTTACCAAACACAGATTCCGACTTTTCCCAAGCTTTATCAGGTTCATCAATGTTAGATATGTGGAATCACAAATTAGTAGAGATTGACATCCCAATCAATCCACGAGCTTCATCACATCTATTTGCCCATTTAATTTTCTTATCATCATCAGTGGGTTCTGTTTCTTTCCCTGAGGTTATCTTGAAAAGTCCCCTACTTCGCAGAACATCCTCCATACGAGATTTCCATGAGAAATAGTTAGAACTTGTAAGTATAATATCACAAGGGGTGGCCATACTATAAAATAATGGCTGAAAGAACATAAACTAACTATCTGGATGCAAAGAGCTCGAAAAAATATGCGGTTTTAAAAAAAAACGGCACTTAAAACTGATTCTGGATGATGAAGTTATGCTTGATCAAAGGAAATGTTGAAGATGTCCCCAATAGTGACGTGGCAGATATTAACTTGACCAATGAAAAAAAGAACCCCCCTCTTCCAAAGATCAACCTTTGACAATCACTTTACAATAAAGTTGCTTTGAAGTGAATCACTTTTGTAGAATACGTGAAGTTCACTTTTACAATAATGTACTTTTAAATAGTGCGGCAATAAATTAAAAGACTTAAGTGACTAACTTTTATTTTATTTTATTAATGTGAGATGCACTTTTACAATAAAGTAACTTGAAAATAGAAATTGCATGCACTAAAAAGTAGCTTGATAAGATTTGAACTCAAGACTTATCAAGGTGTAAAGCAACTTTGGATTAAGTGAGCTAAGTTTAAAAGGTACGTAAAACTATGGAAAGAGGAAGGGGGCTTTTTTTTATTTTTATTTTTTTTACTCTTCTCTCTCATTTTTCGTGCTTGATTTCTTTTCCTGCAAATCACAAAAAAACGAAAAACAAAATTTTTTTTTCCACACAATGGGGTTAGATCTTGGTTAGCTTACCCGGAAAGTCTACGTTTTCAAGTTTTCTCGTTGTTTCTGATTTGCCATGATCGCACAAGGTGCACGGCAAAGAGCATACGTAGCCGAGAAGATAAGAAAAAAAACTTTCCCTTGCTCTTTCTGATTCACCGCGATCACGCAAGGTGCACGGCAAAGAGCATACGCAGTCAGGGAAAACAACAGTCCGAAACTAAAAAAATAAAAGATCTAATAATAAACTGATAAAATATGAGAGATTTAAAAAAAAATAAAACAAATCCATCACTATAACATTATACCTTCAGATTTGCCGAAATGGGTGTTTCTGGAACAAATGGAAATGGTTTTCAGTGAAACAAAAACTATTTCCCAATGGAAACGATGCTCCGGACGCAATGGAACAGCTTCCATAGACCAAAAATGCACAAAAAATCTAGAATCAGAAACCCTTTCAAAGTTTCGGCAACATCGGTTCCAGATCTTGATCAAAACCGAAAGCGGCTCTTCATAAAAGCTCTGATACCATGTAAGGTTTTCTATTACACCAAAACCTTTAGATTTTGGTGAACATTTGAAACCCAGCACAAGGCCCTATGACCAGGAAGCGCAAGGCCCTATGACCAGGGGTGGCTGTTAGTCCACTTGCTCGGGGGAATCGAACCAGAGACTTCAGCTCTGATACCATGTTAGGGTACACAGGGTAATCCCAAAGGACCGAACACCAAGAACAACCGCTTTACACAAACAGATCACAGATCAATACACCAATGTTTATCACATGGTTAAAACCCTCGAGAGGGAAATAGTCCATGGCCCCAGCCAAATAGCTACTTGGAGCAATTTATTATGCAAAAGAAAGAAAGTTACATGAGCTTCTCATAATCGATCAACTAGCCAAGGACCCTCTATGCTCTTTAAATAGAGGTCATAGACCAATTGGGTGTTAAGCCACGGATCAATGGTAGGTATGATCTAAGAGAAGTTGAACCGTCGGATCACTCTATGTCTAGAACATATCGTGACCGTCGGATTAGAATATTTACAAATGCATACTAAAGAAACACACTTTTACCTAACGGATATATTACACAAGTTGATCTTAACTAACTCCTAAGTGTCTAAATATCCTAACAAGATTCTTTAATCCATTTTGGATTAAATTAGAATGGGATGGGAGGTTTCCTATTTCTTCCAAGAGTATCCAAGAAAATAGGGCAATGATCGGATTCACCCCTATAAGCCACCCATTGACGCATCAAATCACAATCCATCATCAAACAATCCACCACAAGAAATCTGTCTAGCCTCTTTGCGACCCGATTGTCCCCCGATCTATTATTTCTCCAAGTAGGAGAAAGTTTAATAGGATCAATATCCAATAAATCATGATAGGAAAAAACATTAGAGAAAAATGGAGCCAGTGAGTCTGACACCTCCCTAGGTCCCCAAACCTCTGCACAACCCAAAGAGATATTTAGGTCTCCACCCAAAATCACCTTTTTATCGAAAATAAAGGATTTAGTCAATAAATTGCTCCAAAAGGGAACTCTATTCAGATAAGGACCATATATATTTAAAACAGTTAGGGTCATCCCTAGATGAGCATCATAAATTTCCAGCCCAATACCAAATGCAAAACTCCAGCTACCATCACAACGACAACTTTGTATGTTCCAGCTAGAAGCAAGACCACCAGAACGAAAAACAAACATCATTCGTAACAAACATCCATCCAGGAAGAAGAGATTCTAGAATAACAGACACCTTAACATTTGAACCAAGAGTCTCTCTCTTGAAGAACATCAGGACGATTTAACTCAATAAATCGCCTGAGACGATTTTTTAGAGGAGTTCGTCAACCCACGATGTTTGAAGGACATGATCTTCATTAAGAAACCCCATCCAAGGCTTTCACTACTCCAAGTGACCAATTTATAGAAGATTGTTTACTTGTTGCAACATCTAGAAGTGCATTTGTTTGTGCCCGAGAGAAATGTGATTTCCTCCCCCTACTTCTCACAGATGAAATACCACAGGAAATAACAGAGAGACCCTTTTCCCTCGTATCCTCACCCCCCAACTCACGGTTTCTTAGATTGTAATGAATAGTCCTCCCCTCAGAAGTTCTAGATGAATAAATCTCAGTAGATATAATGGACGGTGAGAAAAATTCACTCACCCCAGGGATTGAACAAGGAAGCCCACTAGAGTGTAAAGGGGAACCGACCAAGGGAGAGAATACCATTGAACAATCATCCATACAAATAGGTGCAATAAAAGAAAAATCAAAAGTAGAATAAGTTGCAAGCATACCCGGTACAACAGCCGAATTCGATGCCAACAAAACAGGAGAACCAGCATCAACATCCCGAAGAGGAACAATAGTCGGCCATATAGGCTCAGAAACCTCCAGCCCACGCATAACCATACCAGATGGAGTACAAGACACCACCCCACAACCATGAAAGGTGGGCGTAACCGACGGCATCCGCGCCTTGCTACCAAATAGGTGTCATTTTCCTTTAAAAGGTAAAGGGAAATTGGCCAACAAGTGTCCATACTCATGGCAACGGTGATAGCAAAATGGAACCCCCTCATAATCTAGCAACTGTGTAAAATCACCCGTCGGTGTCTGAATCTTAATCTCTTTCGAAAGCCCAAGTTTTATATCAATTTTGACCAAAATACGAGCAACAGTCAAAATCCAAGTGTCGAGAAAAGAGTTATCAACAACAACATACTCGCCCAGATAATTCCCAATAGTCGCAAACCTAGTCTTAGTCCATATATGCATGGGATAATTTGGAAGCCAAACCCATACAGGTTCTCGGGCCACCTTTTCCTTCTTGGCATGAAAGAGTGAATCCCATCATTTCAGGACCAAAGTAATCCCATCCATACTCCACTGGATCTCTAGAACCCGCTTAACCAGAATACTAGAATCAAAGATAAATGAGAACCAGCCCTTTGCCAAAACCTTGGTCATGTCAAGCCATGGAAGGAAATCCCCTCAATGTTTAGTCGCCCACCTATTGAGATTATCATGTCCAAAATGACGACCACGAGCCCGCCCCACCACCGCAGTAACATCAAAGTCCACCACATCTTCCATCTGCAAGTCCACCCCGAAGATTAAAGAGTCTTGACGTGCCCGAGGGTTTACACAATGGAATTTTTTCTTTGTCCCTCGTCTACTCCGAGAAGCCTTTGAAGAAATAGGCGATTCCACCTCAGTGCTATGCCCTGCAACCACCCCAGGAGAAACATCCTGTACACCAGCATGGGAAATGGAAACCTCCACCGGAGTCGAACCCACCCCAGGACTGCTCCTATGTTCATGCCCAAAGCCCGATGCAAAGAAATCCTCCACTGAGAAAGATGAAGGGATCAACAATGATCGTGGAGTAAATCCAGGAGCCACCAGACCAGGGTTTGTGACCCCAATAGGTTCGGTAGTAACCACAAAAGGCGCATCCACCCTGGAACCCACCTTAACGGTAATACCATCCAAATTAGATATTACCCTGCCCGCCGGCCCAGAAGAAACCAAGAAGTTCAATTCCCTTGTGTCTCCATCCAGGTTAGTAAACCCAAGGGAAGAAGTAACCCGTGGGAGGGGTAAATCCCCAAAGAATTGAGAAACAAGTCCATCCCCCCATGAAGGAGCAATTGTCCGGACAAAATCAAACGGTCCCCCACTGGACCCAACAGGTAAAGTCACTTCCAACCCTACATTAGTTTTTTCCACCGCGTCCATCCCGACCGAAAATTTGCAATCCACTGACAGAGACCGTGGAGCTTCGGAAATGTGGAAGTCACCCAAAAAAGAGTAAACCCCTTCAACAATTTGCCACCACCACCCCAAAGTAAAGGTATCGTGCCAATTAAACACCCCAGAAAAACGACCCATCTCCCAAACAATGAAACCCAAACAAACTAAGTAAATCAGACCCAGAAATAAGTCCGAACCGACCTTAAAATCAGTCCAAATTCAATATAAAATCCCCCGTTGCACCAGGAAATCGCACCAGTAGACTAGCCATAACCCTAATCGCTCCAAGAATCACCAAAATCCAATCAATCCCAGTATAATAGTATAGGAGTGTGTTATTTAATTAAATTATTATGCTCACATTAATAATAAAATATTATTAATTAATTAAATAAAATATCTATATTATAATAATTATTCATAATATAATAATTAATTAAATAGGATATTTTTTAATTAAAAATCTATAATACAATAATTATTTATAAATAAAAAATATTTAAAACTAATATAATTCAATTAAATATGTCAAAACTAATTAAAAAATAGTCTTAAAAAATTCTAATATTATATCACAATTTAGTAAAAACAATCATGATAGATATAGACATTAAATCTAAAGAATTAAATATCCTCAAAGTTTTATTTATTTATTTGTATAATAATTAATCATAGTATTGATTTTTTTATATAATAAATTCAATAATAAAAATTCGTTTATTTTTGAATGGTTTTGTAGCATAGCCACATTTATCAACTGCTATGTTAGATTACAATATTGATCAAGTGTTAAGTTGAATCACAACATTTCTCCATAATCATATTGCATTATGGTTATGTTTCTCAATGGATTTTAATATTGTTTAATTAATTATTTGTATGATCATTAACTATGTTATTTATTTAAAACTATATAATAGATGCAATAATAATATTTTATTATTGTTTAATTGTTATGTAATTAATACGATATTTAATTAATTTGTAATTCCATTGGAATTCATATCTGCAATGTTCGTAAAAGTTTTATTAGATTGTAACTGTGCAACAATGGTTAAGCGTGATGTTGGATTGCGACATTAATAACCAGCGTAGATCCAAATCCTGGGCTCTATCAAGCGCCGAGATGGATCAAATCTCTAACCTCTTCTTAGGTATCCATTGATTTGATTCAAACCAAAAGACATCTTTTTATTTAAGGTCCACATATAATTTTATTACTATTAATATTTAACATTATTCTTTTTATTTAAGGTCCACATATAATTTTATTATTATTAATATTTAATATTATTTTTGGCCGACATATAATATTTTTTATTTTGTTAGGAACAAACATTGCATCATTTCCCCACACATGGTTTTAAAACCATATGGAAGGCACTCCTACAATCATGGGTTGTTTAGGAGGCCTTGCACATGGTCTTAAAACCATTTGCAAGGCCCTCCTAAACCATGTACAATAATGCCATGGGTTGTTTAAAAGGCCTTGCACATGGTTTTAAAACCATGTGCAAAGCCTCCTAAACCATGGGTTGTTTAGAATGCCTTGCACATGGTTTTAAAACCATGTGCAAGGCCAACATTTTTTGCGGATAATTCAATTTTGTGTTTTTTTAACCCACATATTTTTTTTACGGATAATTAAATTTTTACTTTTTAATTGTTTTGTTAGGTAGGAAGATTACCACATCTCCCCCATATTAGATTGTTTCTGTGGCCGACATTTATTTTGGCCTATTAGAAAATTTATTTTTTATTAATAAAAATAAAGTTACGAAAGTGATATTATTTTTTATTTTGTGTTACAAAATATCTCCCATAATATTCACTATCACAATTATTTTTGGCCGACATGTTAGATACGTAAGTAATGTTACATCATGTTACAAGATCTCTCCCATAATATTCACTTTCACTATTATTTTTTGCCTACATGTTAGTAACGTTACATCACGTTACAAGATCTCCTCCATACTGGGCTGTAGAGCGCCTCTCGGCGCAATAATGTCATTTAATTATATTGTTATATTTTAATTAAATTAATTATTACATTATATTATACTATTATATGAATATGATATTTAACTAAATCATTATATTTAAAGTAATAATGAAATATTATTTGGCCCAAAGGGGTTGGATCCATTGGTGAAGGCTGAGGAGTTTTTCACCAACGGCCAATGTTCAATTTCAATGAGGGCCTTACCTCGAGCCATGGGGGCACCTTGAGGTAGTGGTCGAACGTGTGGTTCCGCCCAGAGAAATTGTATTAAATGGTCTCGTGACCTGTGGACACATAAGTGGATCAAAGAGCACCCCCATGTCCTCCTAACATAAAAGTCAACTCTCACTAGCTCATTCGGTTAAGGTGTGGGTCTCGTCAGAAAGGAGACCAAAGTTCAATTCCCTTAGGGGTGAGTTAGTTGGGAGAAGATACCCAAAAATTCTAGCCATCATAACAGTTGGTGTGGCCTAGGCTGGGTGCGATCCTCGGGTGACTTTGACGGCTTAGATGCCCCTGGGTTGCAGTTATCTTAGCCAATGGTGGAAATGCACCAGCCTCGAGTGACGAACATTACCTGCAAAAAAAAAAGAAATATTATTTTTTAGTTCAATACAATATTATTTAATTATTTTAATATAATAATTGATTAAAAATAATATGATTTAATTTAATATTTCAAAAATAATATAAAAATAATTAAAAATTAGTCTTAAAAAATTCAAATACGATACCATAATTTACTTAAAACAATGGTGATACATATGGATATTAAATCTAAACAATTAAATATCCTGAAAGTATTGATAGAGTAATATTGTTTATTTAATTATTTATATAATAATTGGTTATATGGTATAATTTTTGTTATATAATAATTCTAATAAGAAAAATTAGTTTATTCAAAATAATATTGTTTAATTAACTTTATCATATTTAAAAAAATAATATTCGCTTTTAGATAAAAATATTAAAAACAAAATAAATAATTAAATCTAAATTATTATTATTTAATTACGATATTATAAATATATATTGAGTAAAAATATAATCACAATAATTTTCTTGAAAGTAATGATGATACATATGAATATTAAAAACTAAAGTATTCAATATCTTCAATGTTTCTCAAGGGTTTCGTTATGTTTGCTACATTCCTTAATGATTTTGTCGCATTATGACATTCATCAAGTGCCATGTTGGATTACGATGTTTATTGAGTGTTAGGTTGGATTGCAACATTCATCCATGGTCGTGTTGCATTATGGTTAGGTTCCTTCATATATTTTGTTGCATAATGGGATTCATTATAAGGGTTTGCAATGGTTGGGTTTAGTTATGTTTGGAATCATTCTGTCGCATTATGACATTCATCAAGGGTTATGTTGGATTATGACGTTTGTCAAGGATTATGTTGGATTGTGACATTTCTCCATGGTTATGTTCCTTAATGGATTTCATTGCATTATGATATTCATTGTAAGGTTTTGTAATGGAAAAGGGAAATCACTGTTGACCACTATATTATCACGTTCACTCATAAATGGGGGTTTTTAATTTTTGAAAAATAAGGTCAATATTGTAGGTATTAGGGGGGGGGGGAAGGAGCGTTTTAGTGGTTTATAGATATTGGGGTGTTGCATTTGCAACTTTTTCCCAAATTTAAAAAAAAAAATTTGGACCCTCCTTTTGATTTTATCTTGGGATTGTTTTGGATTCCTGAACTCTGTTTTCCTCTGCTACAAATTTGGATTTTCTTGAGTTTGAATTGAGGTCAATTGTTTCCTTCGTTTCGGAAGTTGGATGATCTAAATCTACCTTTGTCTAGCCAAAGCTTTTGATTATGGAGTTTGTTTATTTTTTAACATTTGCTCTGTCGATGATTTTGTTTTAGCACTATCGGAAGTCAGTTGAAGTTTGAGTTGGAACTTTAGTTCTCTATGCCACTGCTGTTTCAGAGGTTAAATGAACTAATTTCATTGCTGCCTAGCCAAGAATATTTTGAACACTTGACGCTTTGTTTTTCGATAAATTTTCACTGACAAAAGTCTGTTAATGTTTGCGTCGGGGCATTAGTCTTCTATGTTGTTGCCATTTCGGAGGGCAAATAGAGAATGTTCCAATGAATAGTCTTTGTCCTCGCTGATTTCGTGGTTTTTATTTTTCAATGATTTGATGTTTTCGCTATTGGAATGTTTTTGACAAATAGTGAGAGTTCTAGTCTCGAGCGATGCCACCATTTCGGAGGCCTTGTTGTTTGTCTCACTGACATTGCAGAGATGCTTAGTTCTAAACTCGTCGATCCATAGTCCTTAGTTCTTCTGATCGCCGATGATTTTCTATTGTCATGGAAGCCATAGTCAGTCTGTCTCCCGCTGTTGCGGCTACCTAGTGAACTAACCGTCCGACATATAGTCCTTCCGCTCGCCGATGCTGATGTGTTTAGTGGGTAGTGGTTTCGATCTCCGATGCATGAATATCGACGGAGTTTAGTGCTTTATTTTGCTGACATTGTGGAAAATTTCAGCATGTCTCATTGATACTGCAGATTATCTTGTGTCTTGACCCGCCGATACGTAGTCTTTATAACCTTTGATCGTTGAGGTTTTCATTTGATCGTGGAAGTCGTAGTCTGATTGTCTTCCGCCGTTGCGGCTCCTCAGTGAACTTATCATCCGATGCTATAGTGCTTCCGCCCACCGAAGTGAATTATTTGGCCGATGCTTAGCGTCTTTTGCTTCTGACTGTCGATAGGCTCTTCCTGTTGTTTTTGTGTGCTGGCGGAGGTTTTCCAAGGTTTTTGCTCGAGTCAGCGCAGTTTAGGGTTCAGATTGGCGGTTACATTGTTGTGATTCATGCTTTCTTCAGAGGATTTCAAGTTAGCCCAGATGTGGCCTGGATTGAGATAAAGAGTTTGTTTTTCAGGCTTGTGATTTTAAGTTTAGACAGTGGATTTCAAGATACGAACTTGCAGGATTTTCTTTGCATTATCATTTTTCTTTTCATGCATTAATATTGTTGATAGTTCATTTTACAGGATGTATGTTTTGATATAGTTTGTGTAACTTTGTTAAACCCTAAGTGGTCTAAGAACATGATGTGTTTATGACAGAATGATTGTTGCTGCAAAGAAGATATGTCTAAAAGGGAGGAAATAAGGAAGGAAGAGGCTGAAGAATGAAGATGCAGAGATAGATAAAAGAAGAAGAAAGTGAAGGTGTAAGCTCAACAGGATCTAAAAAAGGACCAACATATTACTGAGCATAATTAATAGCAGCAGAGGCCCAGGATTGGGAAATGTTCATCGATGACCAAGCTGGTCCCTCTTTATAAAAGTGCTATTGAATTTTAGTTTAATGTAACGTATTGTACAACACTCACTAAAAGAAAAAAATGTGGATTTAAACGGTTGGGTAGCCCAAAGGTCACAGGGGTAGCCCAAAGGTCATAGAGGGCAACCCAAAGGTTTGCGGTTTTGTATAAATATAGGAGAGTTAGATGTAGAGGGGGACTTTTTTCCAGATAGATTTGTGAGACTATGTTGTAAGAAGAACTATTTCCTTTTGCAATAAAAAATTACAAGTTTCCTGTTGGAGAAAGCTTGGTGGAAGGTTTCAAATGCTGTGCTATGGATTTGTTGAATGTGAACTATTTCGTTTTCAGCTTGTGTCAATTGACTATGAGATCGTTCTAACTCTTAGAACCTATGTTCTTGTTATGAATGCACTCTAGTTTATTCTATGAAATTTCCACTATGAGTAATGAAGGCTTTTCATAAACAATAATCTATCTTGTTGTTCATATATCTATTAATGTTCATGTGTTTTGAAATAAGTAACAGCTATCTGTGATTTTTCTTAATGCATGCGCAAAAATACATTACTCATTGATAAATGATA
The DNA here is from genome assembly GCA_001517045.1 of Pseudotsuga menziesii. Classification (NCBI taxonomy): domain Eukaryota; kingdom Viridiplantae; phylum Streptophyta; class Pinopsida; order Pinales; family Pinaceae; genus Pseudotsuga; species Pseudotsuga menziesii. The sequence goes on along the minus strand of LPNX010357837.1, from coordinate 61,492 downwards.
ATCTTGCTCCCTAGGGATAGGTTAGATAGTTAGTTTTAGTTTCTTGTTGTGTATGATTTATATGCGAGAGAGTTAAGACGAGAGGTAAGAACCTGCGCATCACATTGTGACCGCTCCTCGTATTCTCTATCAATCTGCATTTTCAGATAAACACTTGCATATCATACTTAAATTCAAAAAAATAAAATATACACGGTGGACTGGGCCTTAACCGATAAAACATTTTATTTTGTTACTTGACGTACAGTATCCAGATCGTAAACAAGACGGATTCCCCATACCAAACATTAACGGGCTAGTTGGGAACGTTTACTGGGGAGAATCCCTAACTGTTGTTACCTATGATTTTCTAGGCCTCAACAGTTTTTGGCGCTAGAAGGATGACAGCCAGTGCATGGCTGGCCGAGGAAACCCATTTCCTTGAGATTATTCCACTGGTGACAGTTCTGAAAGCAGTTTGTTTCCCAATCCAACTCCGGAAGAAAAGGGTAAAGAGCATCTATACTCTGTTGATAACAAAGTAGTTAATGATATGAGAAGATTTACTAGGGCATATGTGAATAAGATTGGAGGATTACCAATTATTCCTGTCTTACCCAAAAGAGAATATCAGAAGAATGCCGCCCTATATTGGAAGACGCAGTGTTGGTTGAAGATTTTGAAGAACTGGTAGAAACAACCTTACAGGAAGTTGTTCAACCTCTGAATCAGCTGGACCTAGATACACCTTACTGTTCACCTGTCCATACCCCTGTTCATTCACCACCTCACTCTCCACTTAAAATCATGGCTAATGTAAACACAAATCAGCCACCCAACCCACCAAATCCACCACCTGCTTGGAGGGCTAGGTCACCATTAAACCTAACACCTCCTTTGCATGATTTGCCTCAATATTTTGAGAAAATGTTGCCTACGTTTGACCCAAGTGAAAATATTTTGGTAGATGATCATTTGCAAAGCTTTTACTTGGCTATAGAAGGACTACGGGCCGAAGAACATGAAGATGTAGTCTGTAGATTGTTTCCACATACTATGAAAGGAGCAGTAGCCTCATGGTATTTTTCTCTGCCTACAAATTCAATCACATACTGGGACACATTTGAAAGAATATTTAGGAGTAAATATGTTGTCCAGAAAACTCATGCAGCTCTAATGAAAGGGTTATGCACTTTAAAGAAAGAAAGAAAAGAAAAAGTGCATAGTTTCACTCAAAGGTTTGCTGCTTATCTTAAAAAAATTTATGCAACTGATAAGCCCTCTGATAACGTTTTGATTGAATACTATACTTTAGCTCTAGGGCCTGACTTGGCCATGTTTGCTAAGATGTCAGTCAAGCCTACATTGTTAGAAACTTATGAAGAAGCTAAGAGTGTAGAGGCTGAAAAAGAGAGCATAGAAGATTATCTTGAGCAGTCGGGAGAAAATGTTTTTGGTAAAAAATATTTATTACTGACTAAGCCTAAGGATGAGCAATCACATGACTTTGAAGGAATGTTGAAAATGATGTAGAAGCTATCTAACAGAGTGATAGATTTGGAAAAAGAAAAGGAGGCTCATAAAGCATACAAGCCTTACTATAAAAGGAGAGAAGACAACAATCAATCTAAAACTCCTCCACATAGTCTTGCATCAATGAATTTAACTGAGGTAGGTATGGATAATTTTTGCACCTTTCATTAGTAGCCTCATTCTGAGAAAAAATGTCCCCAATGGATCAATTTGATGACATTAGTAATGAATCAGCTATTGGACTCTAAACTAACAGAAGCTGATGATGAGGAAGAAAAGGGTAATAAGCAATCCATAGAAAAAAGAAGAAGAGGATGCTCTGGTTTTATGGGACTGTGTCTCGATGTTTGATACCAAAGAAGAAGGTTATCTGAAATAGGAGGAGATATCAAAAACAAATGTGACAACAAGAAGTCAGGGTTTGATAAAAGAAGATAGGTAAGTACTCCCGAAAATTAAGAGACTTCAAGAAAATACCACAGCTGATAAAATACCTGAATTCACCATTACGAGTCAAAATCCAAAGAAAATCAACATGCTTGTTAAGACTGTCGAAGAGAAGATTGATAATGTAAAAAAGAATCTCGAAGAACATAAGATGGAGTATAATATTGTGGAAGATATTAAAAGGGCTAAGGAAAATATCTCACTATTTGAAATGTGTAATGTGCCTCAGCAGAAAGAAAAATTGTTAAAAGCACTTGAAGTACCAGAGGAAAAGCTTCCCACTGACAACCAACCTGAAGAAAAATAAACTGGTGAAGCAAGTGTGGGAGGTAAGTCTAAATACAAAACCCCACCATTTCTCCCAACTTTTGAAATTTTCAACCATAACGTGCACAACTGTTTAGTAGACTCAGGGGAATCAATCAATGTTATGCCACTTTCAGTCTGCAAGAAGATAAATGGACAACCTAAACCATCTATCTGGTAGGTTATTTAGTTAGACAGAACAACTGTGAAGGTAATTGGGGAAATGGAGGATGTTCTGATTTGATTATCTTCAAATGAAAAGGTATGTTAGTTCATCGATATTGTAGTAGCAGACATACTAGAGGCTTATGGACTTGTTTTGAGTCAGGATTGGTCAGCAAAGCTAAATGGATATTTTGCATCAGATTGGTCACATCTGTGGTTTCCTTATAAGGGAAGTCCCAATCAAATAAAAGTATTAAGAGAGCCCCAAATGAAGCACAATGTTACTCAGTTGGAGGGTAAGAATGAACCAGTGAATTCGGTATTGGGAAATTACTTCATTGAACTAGAACTGGGAAACTACCAAGCGGAAGAAGCCAGCGGTACACCAAACACCCAACCCGATCTCCTTGGATTTTCATGGGCTGATGAGATTGATTGTAAAATAGTAGACTTAGTTTCAGATGTAGTTTTGATTCAAGTACAGTAGAAGTAGATAGGTTTTGGACACTTTTTTTTGATGGATCTAAAACATTGGAAGGATTAGGAGCCCATTGTGTCCTGATTGATCTAAAGAAAAATAAACATTTTCTTTCATGTAGATTAGAGTTTGAATGTACCAATAATACAACTGAATATGAAAAACATTTGTTCAGGGACTAAGAAAAGCAATTGAATTGAAAGTAGAAAATTTGAAAGTGTATGGGGATTCTGAAATAATTGTAAACCAAATTCGAAATTAGATACATTGCATTTCACCTCATTTAAAAGCTTACCAGAATGAAGTGTGGGATTTGCTTAAAAATTTCTATGAATTTAATATTGTATCCATTCCTAGACTAAAGAATGCAGCAGCTGACTTGTTAGCTACCTCAGCTGCAAGGCTTGTACCTTCTAATAATAGATGTTCTATTGAATTAATTGTTAGGCCTTCGGTTCCATAAATGATTACCAATTTACGAGTTTTTGATGATGATCAACAAATCCTGGAATGTTTAACGAATGATGAGACTTTCAAAGGGGAAATTATTGATGATGAAGAACACCAAGATGAGTTAAAATTCGACAACTTTATTCCTAAAGGGGTCAGGACCTTAGAGCAGATGTTTGATTTAGACAACAAGTTCAGAAGACCAGCAAATGTCAAGACTCATAGCTCGTCTTTACAATTCGAGCTGATAAATTTAGGAACTGAAGTTGAACCCAAATATGTAAATTGGGGAAAGTGTTGCTCTCCTGGTGAAAGAAGTAAGTTCATTAGTTTGTTCAAATAGTACAAAGATGTGTTTTCCTGGACATATGAAGAGCTTAAAACATATGACATGAAGATTATACAACATGTCATCCCTATTAGATTTGGAGTCAAGCCTTATCAATAGCCTTTGAGAAAAATGCATCCAAAACTGGAGCCTTTAATTCAGAGTGAAGTGAAAAAATTATTGGATGCCAAAATTATATTCAAAGTCAGACACTCAGAATGGGTTTCGAATTTGGTGCTAGTAAGGAATAAATATGGAGAAATCAGGCTATGTGTGGATTTCAGAAACCTAAATCGTGCTTTGGATAAAGACAACTATCTAGTCTCACCCATGGAACATATATTGCAGATGGTTTCAGGTTCTGAGTTATTTTCATTATTAGATGGATTCTCCGGCTATAATCAAGTGTTAGTAGCTAAAGAAGACAGAATTAAAACTACATTCAGAACAAGGTGGGGAAATTTTGCTTACAGAAGAATTCCCTTTGGACTCATAAATGTTGGAGCTACTTTCCAGAGGGCCATGGATATAGCTTTCCGTAGTTTGATTAGCCATAGTGTTGTGGTATATCTCGATGATATTATGATATTTTTGAAAAAAAGAGAATAACACGCATTCCATCTAAAACAAATTTTCAAGCGTTGTCGAAAATATGGTATCTCATTGAATCCCAAGAAATGTGTGTTTGTGGTTATAGAAGGAAAGCTACTAGGTCATGTTGTTTCTAAAAAAAGGGATCTCCATAGACCCAGAAAGGATTAATGCCATCAAACAGATCCATTTACCCCATAACAAAAAAGGTATGCAATCATTCATGGGGACAATTAATTTCGTGCGAAGGTTTGTACTGGATTTTGCCCAAATTGTCAAACCTTTGTAGCAAATGGTGAAACAAAGTGTACAATTCAAATGGGCTGATGTGAAGAAGAATGCATTCAGTAAGATAAAGACATCTATTACACATGCACCATCTCTTAAAAGTCCAAATTTTGAAAAATATTTTATTTTGTACACTTTCGTGTTTGATGATTGATTGGCAGCGGTGCTTACACAGAAGGAAGATGGGGGAGATGAGTACCCCATATCATTTATGAGCACTGGTCTGCAGGGAGCCAAATTGAATTACCCAGCTGTGGATAAACAAGCTTATGCAGTCTTCAAAGTGGTAAAACAATTCGGGTCATACATACTTAAGAACCGGACTAAGGTAATAGTTCCACACCCAGCTGTAAGGTCTCTTTTTATACAAAAGGAATTAAGAGAAAGAAGAGGCAACTGGGTAACAAATTTACAAGAATATGATCTCGAATTCAAACCAGCATCTATAGTAAAGGGGTAGGGATTGTGCAAACTAATGGCTGAAGGTAAAGGGAATGAAGAAAACAATTGGGAAAATGAAGCTGAGTTACATATGATGGATGTAGGTCCTCTTTTCACCGCTCCAGATTCCTGGTACCGAGACCTTGTTCATTACCTTCAAGAAGGATTGTTGCCAGAAGATTGGAATTCCAAACAATGAAGAGCGTTGCGCCTTAAATCAGCTGCATATCAGATCATTGATGAAATATTATTCAGAAATAATTAAGATGGAGTCCTTATCAGATGTTTAGAGAAAGAAGATGCAAAGAAGGTCATAACAGAGTTACATGATGGGCCTGCTGGAGGTCATTTTTCTGGAGATACGATAGCCCACAAGATTCTCAGAGCCGGATACTATTGGCCCACATTGTTCAAGGACGCACACACCCATGTCAGAAAGTGTGATATCTGCTCGAGGTGTGGGGAAAGACAAGCCAAAGCAGTAGGAACATTGAAGTCTGTGATGATAACAGAACCATTCGAGCAATGGGGGATTGATATCATTGGAGAGATAAAACCAAATTCTTCTTTGCAGCAAAAATACATTTTGACGGCAACTACCTACTTCACTAGATGGGTCGAGGCCATTCCGTTATGTAAAGTGAATGCAGATGTGGTCATGGATTTCTTGCAAGATCATATTATGACTAGGTTTGGGGTTCCACTTTCCCTGGTTTTTGATAATGCTACTTATTTTTCTTCTATTAGATTAACTGCATTTTCTCATGAAAGAGGAATCAAGTTGCATTATTCTACGAACTATTACCCACAAGGAAATGGTTTGGCAGAATCTACAAACAAGAATCTGATTAGAATCTTAAAAAAGACTGTGATAAAAAACTAGAGAAGTTGGCATTTAGCATTACCGAATGCTCTTTGGGTTGATAGGGTCACACCCAAGAATTCCTTAGGTGTGTCACCGTATACCCTTGTTTATGGAAAAGAAACTATTCTTCCTCCTAACATTATGCTACCATCTTCCATAATAGCTCAGGAGTCTAGAGGAACAGATAACAAAATCCTACAGATTATAATCTATAATCTTTTGAAGGCAGAAGAGTATAGGTCCAGATCCAAAGAACGTTTTAAGCATCAACATGAAGTAGTGAAACGATGGTTTGATAAGTATAAAGCTGGAAAAAAGGAATTTGAAGTAGGAGATCTGGTTCTTAAGTGGGATCACCCGCATGATGAAAAGGGGAAACACACGAAGTTTCAACAGTTATGGGTAGGCCCTTTTCAGATTGCAACAAATCTTGGCCCCTCAACTTACAAATTGCAAGATTTACAGGGGTGGGAAGAGAACTTACCAGTTAACGGTTTAGTTCTCAAATCTTATTTTTCCCGATTCTTGATTATCTTATACATAAATAAACTGATTTGGTTGTTTATTTTTGATTTATTTTATTTTTGTTTATTTTAGTTAGATTTTGATTGATTTCAATAAAAGAAGCAAACTTTTGGTTGCATGGAGAGCCTCAGAATTCTGGATTAACTAAAATCCTTGATTATAAGACTGTGTATTATTGATTTATTTGAAATAATTCTTCTAGTTTAGCATTTTTCCTAAATGGCTATGAACACATTGAAGTCCTACTTAATCCTTGTAAAATAACTCAGGATCAAAATGTCTGGAATACTATTTCGAGGTTCCATCCATCTCACATTTAAAAATATCTTAGGGGGTGACAGCAAAAGACCCATGGAAAGGAAGTAGGGTAAACAATATATTATATATAAATGATCCCTTGCTAAGAATTGAAAACCAAAAGGCAAATAAGAGTAAAAAAATATCTTAAGAAAGCAATATGTATCAAAACAAAGTACTGAACCATTTTAGTACAAAATTTCTAAAGTTCTTCTTCGTCCGTGAGCTGAAAATTAAATACATCTATCACACAAAAGGACACTATGGATAGAGGAGCCTGAATAAAAATTCAGAAAGAAAGGCATGCAGGAGGACTCAAAAAGGACAAAAGCACAAAAGCACAAAAGCACAAAAGTGAAAAATGGCATGGGAATGAGGAACAAACGAATATTTCTGTTTACCATATGTTACAATCCTGTGGTCTCCAAGCTGGGAGCTACCCGAAGACAGAGGTAAAAAATGAAACTCATATTCTTGGCCTTAAAAGAGTTATCTAGATTTTTAAATCTTGATTCCCATTATTCCTAAATTGGACTACCATCAATGATTAAAGTACATATGTGCCATTTGGGAAATCTAGACATCTAGAAGAATTCAACATGTTGGTTTTATTTTCAAACAGTCTGTTACTTAAGGAAGAAATTATCCAGATATTTGGGTTCACCAGGTAGTCGCCAATTGTTGCAGCTGCAACTTTTTCCCAAATTTTAAAAAAAAAATTTGGACCCTCCTTTTGATTTTATCTTGGGATTGTTTTGGATTCTTGAACTCTGTTTTCCTCTGCTACAAATTTGGATTTTCTTGAGTTTGAATTGAGGTCAATTGTTTCCTTCGTTTCGGAAGTTGGATGATCTAAATCTGCTTTTGTCTAGCCAAAGCTTTTAATTATGGAGTTTGTTTATTTTTTAACATTTGCTCTGTCGATGATTTTGTTTTAGCACTATCGAAAGTCAGTTGAAGTTTGAGTTGGAACTTTAGTTCTCTATGTTGTCGTTGTTTCAGAGGTTAAATGAACTAATTTCATTGCTGCCCAGCCGAGAATATTTTGAACACTTAACACTTTGTTTTTCGATAAATTTTCACTGACGAAATTCTGTCAATGTTTGTGTCGGGGCATTAGTCTTCTATGTCCCCGCCGTTTCAGAGGGCAAACAGAGAATGTTCTGACGAATAGTATTTGTCCTCGTCGATTCTGTGGTTTTTGTTTTTCGATGATTTGATGTGTTCGCTAATGGAATGTTTTTAACGAATAGTCGGAGTTCTAGTCTCGAGCGATGCCACCATTTCGGAGGCCTTGTTGTTTGTCTCATTGACACTGCGGAGATGCTTAGTTCTAAACTCGTCGATCCTTAGTCCTAAGTTCTTTCGATCGCCGATGATTTTTTATTGTCGTGGAAGCCATAGTCAGTTTGTCTCCCGCCGTTGTGATTTCCTAGTGAACTAACCGTCCGACATATAGTCCTTCCACTCGTCGATGCTGATGTGTTTAGTGGGTAGTGGTTCTGATCTTTGATGCATGACTATCGGCGGTGTTTAGTGCCTTTATTTCGCTGACATTGTGGAAACTTTCAGCTTGTCTCACTGATACCGTTGATTATCTTATGTCTTGACGCGCCGATACTTAGTCTTTATAACCTCCGATCGCCGAGGTTTTCATTTGATCGCAGAAGCCATAGTCTCATTGTCTTCTGCCGTTGCGTCTCCTCAATGAACTGATCATCTGATGCTATAGTGCTTCCGCTCGCCGAAGTGAATTATTTTCCTGATGCTTAGCGTCTTTTGCTTCCGACTGCCGATAGGGTCTTCCCGCTGTTTTTGTGTGCCGGCAGAGGTTTTCCGTGGTTTTTGGTTGAGTCAGTGCAATTTAGGGTTCATATTGGCGATTACATTACTCTGATTCATGCTTTCTTTGGAGGATTTCGAGTTAGTCCAGATGCGGCCTGGATTGAAATAAAGAGTCTGTTTTTCGGGCTTGTGATTTTAGTTTGGACAGTGGATTTAGCGGATTTCAAGATACAAACTTGCAGGCTTTTCTTTGCATTATCAATTTTCTTTTCATGCATTAATATTGTTGATAGTTCATTTTACAGGATGTATGTTTTGATACAGTTTGTGTTACTTTGTCAAACGCTAAGTGGTCCAAGAATAGGTTGTGTTTATGATAGAACGATTGCTGCTGAAAAGAAGATATGTATAAAATGGAGGCAGTAAGGAAGGAAGTGGCTGAAGAATGAAGAAGCAGAGATAGAGAAAAGAAGAAGAAATTGAAGGTCTAATCTCAACAGAATCTAAAAAAGGACCAACGGATTACTGAGCATAATCAATAGCAGCAGAGGCCCTGGATTGGGAAAAGTTCATCGGCGACCAAGCTGGTCCCTCTTTATAAAAGTGCTATTAAATTTTAGTTTAATGTAACGTATTGTACAACACTCACTAAAAGACAAAATTGTGGATTTAAATAGTTGGGTAGCCCAAAGGTCATAGGGGTAGCCCAAAGGTCACAGAGGGAAACCCAAAGGTTTGCGGTTTTGTATAAATATAGGAGAGTTAAATGTAGAGGGGAATTTTTCCCAGATAGATTTGTGAGAGTATGTTGTAAGAATAACTATTTCCTTTTGCAATAAAGAATTACAAGTTTCTTGTTGTAGAAAGCTTGGTGGAAGGTTTCAAATGTTGTGCTATGGATTTGTTGAATGTGAACTATTTCCTTTTCAGCTTGTGTCCATTGACTATGAGATCGTTCTAACTCTTTGAACCTATGTTCTTGTTATGAATGCGCTCTAGTTTATTCTATGAAATTTCCACTGTGAGTAATGAAGGCTTTTCATAAACAATAAGCTATCTTGTTGTTCATATATCTATTAATGTTCATGTGTTTTGAAATAAGTAACAACTATCTGTGATTTTTCTTAATGCATGCGCAGAAATACATTACTCATTGATAAATGATAATATTTCTCCCTAAGGATAGGTTAGATAGTTAGTTTTAGTTTCTTGTTGTGTGTGATTTAGATGCAAGAGAGTTAAGATGAGAGGTAAGAACCTGAGCATCACATTGTGACCGCTCCTCGTATTCTTTATCAATTTGCATTTTTAGATAGGCACTCGCATATCATACTTCAATTCAAAAAACTAAAATATACACGGTGGACTGGGCCGTAATTGGTAAAACCTTTTATTTTGTTACTTGACCTACGGTAGCCGGACCGTAAACCGGAAGGATTCCCCATACCAAACAGTAATGGGCTAGTTGGGAATGTTTACTAGGGAGAATCCCTAACTGTTGTTACCTGTGATTTTCCAGGCCTCAACATGGGGGTATAAAAAGTGGTATCCAGTAAAAATATTGAATATCTAGTAAAAATAAGTTTTTTTTAAAATTGGAAATATGTATTGGGAGGGGGGATCAACACAAGAATTTTGGTAGGTATTTATCAATATCTAGTGAAATTAGGGGTATTCTTTAATATCCCATGAATGAAGGCGTTATGACATAATTTCACTAATGAAGACCCCATGTGTAATGTTTGGGTTTTGTTGCATTGTGACATTCATCAAGGGTTATGTTATATTATGACATTCATGAAGGATTATGTTGGATCGCGACATTCCTCAATGGTCATGTTGCATTATGGTTATATTTCTTAATGTATTTTGTTTCATTATGGGATTGATAATAAGGTTTTACAAGGGTTGGGTTTAGTTATGTTTGGTACATTCCTTAATGGTTTAGTAACATTGTGAGATTAATTAAGGGTTTTCTTGGATTATGGCGTTCATCAAGGCTTAAGTTGTTTTATGACATCCCTTGATGGTTATGCTCTATCATAGTTATATTCATTAATGTATTTTATCGCATTATGTGATTCATTATAAGGTTTTGCAAGTGTTGGGTTTAGTTAAGTTTTGAATGATTTTATCGCATTATAACATTCATTAAGGGTTATGTTGTATTACAACGTTCATGAAGGATTATGATGGATTGCGACATTCCTCCATGGTGATGTTGCATTATGGTTATGTTCCATAATGGATTTTGTCGCATTATGAGATTCGTTATAAGGTTTTGCAAGGGTTGGGTTTAGTAATGATTTCTACATTCCTTAATGGTTTTGTTGCATTGTGAAATTCATCAAGGGTTATGTTCCATTGCCATATTAATAAATGGACATCACTACTATACTTTCTTTATCATTTCATTTGAAATTATGTATGATAATTTGACATAACCCTTGATTAACATCGAATGCAACATAACCCTTGATCAACATCACAATGTGACATAACCCTTGATGAAAACCAAATATCACATTATTAATGTGTTGCATATTGGGTTGTGTCAGCATATACCAGACACTGTAGCGAACCAGGGTTGACTATGGTCAACCATGTTTGACTTTAGTTTGACCATAGTTAACCATGGTTGAATTTAGTGAGTCTTGTTTAACTTTAGTTAGCCATGGTTGACTTTGGTTAACCATGATTAACTTTAGTTTGAACATGGTTGAATGTAGTGAACCATGTGGCCATAGTTCACAATGATTTGCTGGAATTTCTAAACATCTAATGTCATATTATTAATGCATCACATACTTGACATTGCCATAATGCAACACAACACTTACCTATGTCACAATGTGACATAACCCTTGATGAAAACCAAATGCAATGTAACCCTTTATGAAAGTCGAATGCAAGGTATCCCTTGATGAACACAGAATGTCACATTATTAATGTATTGCATCTTTTCTTGTCTCATCTTATATCAGACATTGTAAAGAGCCATGGGTGACTTTGGTTAACCATGTTTCAATTTAGTTTGACCATAGTTGACCATTTTTTACTTTAGTGAACCACGTTTTCATAGTTCAAAATGAAACATCAAATTTTATGAACATCAAATGTCACATTGTTAATGCGTCACATCTTTGGCATTGTCATAATGTGGCATAACCCTTGACCCAAGTCACAACGTGACATAACCCTTGATGAACGTTGAATGCAACATAAGCCTTGATAAAAATCACAATGAGACATAACCCTTGGCGAGTGCCGAATGTCACATTATTAATGTGTTGCATCTTTTCTTGTGTTAGCATATATTGGACATTGTAGCAAACCATGGCGTACTTTGGTCAAACACATTTCACTTTAGTTCTACAATAATTAACCATGGTTGAATTTGGTGATTCATGTTTGAATTGGATTATGCATCACATCTTGGGCATTGTTGCAATGAAACATAACCCTTAACCCATGTCATAATGTGGCATAATCCTTGATAAACAATGAATGCAACGAGACCCTTGATAAATTCCAGATCATGTTTGACTTAATTATGCGTCACATCTTGGGCAATGTCGAAATGTGACATAACCCTTGATGAATTCCAGATGGAACATAACCTTTGATAAACATCACAATGTGACATAACCTTTGACGAATGCCAAATGTCAAATTATTAATGTGTTTCATTTTTGGTTGTGTCGGCTTATGCTAGACATTGTAGCAAACCATGGATGACTTTGGTAAACCATGTTTCACTTTAGTTTGGCAATAGTCAACCATGGTTGACTTTAGCGAGTCATGTTTGACTTTATTATGCATCAAATATCTGTAATTGTCGCAGTGCTACATAACCCTTAATGAATGTTGAATGCAACATAACCCTTGATAAACATCATAATGCGACATAACCCTTTCTGAATGCCAAATGCCACATTATTAATGTGTTGCATATTTAGTTGTGTTGGCATATACTAAACATTGTAGCAAACCATGGATGACTTTGGTCAACCATGTTTCACTTTAGTTTGACAATATTAGTGAACCTCATGGCCATAGTTCACAATGCAACATGAATTTTTCTAGAAATCAAATGTCACATTATTAATGTGTCACATCTTGGGCATTGTTGCAATGCAACCAACACTTTACTAATGTTGCAATGTGACATAACCCTTTATGAACATCAGAGGAAACGTAACGCTTGATAAAAATCACAATGTGACATAACCCTTGATGAACGCCAAACATTACATTATTAACATGTCATATATTTGGTTGTGTCGGCATATAATGGACACTATAGAGAATCATGGTTGACTTTAGTCAGACATGTTTCACTTTAGTTTGACAATATTTCACTAATATTTCAACCATATTTCACTTTAGTTTTATAATATTAGTGAACCACGTGGCCATAGTTCACAATGCAACATGAAGTTTTCTGAACATCGAATGTCACATTATTAATGTGTCACATCTTAGGAATTGTCTCAATGTGACATAAACCTTGAGCAATGTCTCAATGTGACATAACCCTTGGTGAATGTCACAATGTAATGTAACCCTTGATAAACATCACAATGTGACATAACCCTTGATGAACACCGAATGTCACATTATTAATGTCTCGCATCTTGGGTTGTGTCGACATATACCAGACACTATAGTGAACCATGGTTGACATTGATCAACCATGTTTGAATTTAGTCACCATGAATGAATTTGGCTAACCATGCCTGGATTTAGTTTGATCATAGTTAACCATGTTTGAATTTAGTGAACCATGTGGCCATAGTTCATAATGCAAGATGAAATTTTCTAAAAATTGAATGTCACATTATTAATGTGTCACATCTTGGGCATTTTCTTAATGTGGTATAACCTTTTACCAATGTCGCAATGTGACATAACTCTTGATGAATGTTGAATGCAACGTCACCCTTGATAAACATCACAATGTGACAAAACCCTTGATGAATGTCCAATGCTACATTATTAATGTGTTGCATATTTGGCTGTATCAGTATGGTGTAGCAAACAATGAGTGAATTTGGTTAACCATGTTTGACTTTAGTTTTACCATACTTGACCATGGTTGACTTTAGTGAGTCATGTTTGACTTTACTTAACCATGGTTGACTTTTTTATGTGCTCATAATCCCAAATTAACTAACGATTTGAACATTTTGATATGTGCTCATAATCCAAAATTGACTAACATTTTGAACATTATGATATGTGCAAAGTGCAACAAAACCATTATTTGTGGACACTGTAGCAAACCATGGTTGACTTTATTCATCCATGTTTCACTTTAGTTTAACAATATTTAACTAATATTTCAACCATATTTCACTTTAGCTTTACAATATTAGTGAACCCCATGGCCATACTTCACAATGCAACATGAAATTTTCTGAACATTGAATGTCACATTATTAATGTGTCACATCTTTGGCATTTTCACAGTGTGACATAACCCTTGACCAATGAATTAGTGTGACATAACCCTTGATGAATGTCACAGTGCAACATAACCCTTGATAAACATCACAATGTGACATAACCCTTGATGAATATCAAATGTCACATTATTAATGTCTCACATCTTGGGTTGCATCGACATATACTAGACACTATAGCGAACCATGGTTGACATTGGTAAACCATGTTTGACCATAGTCAACCATGGTTGACTTTAGCGAGTCATGTTTGACTTTAGTTAACCATGGTTGACTTTGGATAACCATGATTAACTTTAGTTTGATCATATTTAACCATGGTTGACTTTAATGAACCATGTGGCCATAGTTCACAATGCAAGATGAATTTTTTTTGAAAATTGAATGTCACATTATTAATGTGTAACATCATTGACATTGTCTTACTGTGGCATAACCTTTGATTAATGTTGAAATGTGACATAACCCTTGATGATTTTCGAATGCAACGTAACACTTCATAGACATCATAATGCGACAAAACCCTTAATGAACGTCAAATGTCACATTATTAATGTGTCACATACTTGGTTGTATTGGTACATTGTAGCAAACCATGACTAAATTTGGTCAACTATGTTCGTCTTTAGTTTGACCATACCCGACCATGGTTGACTTTAGAGACTCATGTTTGACTTTAGTTAACCATGATTTACTTTTGTATGTGCTTATAATCCCAAATTAACTAACGATTTGAAAATTATGATATATGCTTATAATCCAGAATTGACTAACATTTTGAATTTAATGAGTCATGTTTGACTTTAGTGAACCACAGTTGACTTTGATTAACTGTGATTGACTTTAACTAGACCATAGTTAGCCATGGTTATATTTTATGAACCATGTGGCCATAGTTCACAATGCAACATGACATTTTTTGAACATCAAATGCCACATTATTAATGTGTCACATCTTGGGCATTGTCACAATGCCATGTAACCCTTTACCATTGTCACAATGTGACATAACCCTTAAATAATTTTGCAATGCAATAAAAACCTTAATAAACATCACAATGTGACATAACCCTTGATGAACATCAAATGTCACATTATTCATGTGTCACATCTTTCATTTTGTCAGCATATACTAGACACTGTAGCGAACCATGGCTGACTTTGGTTAACTAAGTTTGACTATAGTACGACCATAGTCAACCATGGATGACTTTAGCGAGGTATGTTTGAATTTAGAACCACATGGCCATAGTTCACATTGCAACATGAAATTTTCTAAACATTGAATGTCACTATTAGTGTGTCACATATTGGGCATTGTTGCAATACGACATAATGCTCGACCAACATCGGAATGTGACATAACCCTTGATGAATGTCGCAATGCAATGTAACGCTTGATAAACATCATGATGCACATAACCCTTGATGAACAATAGTCTCACTTAATAAAACAATAGTCTCACTTAATAAAACAATCTTAATGAAGTGGTATTATTTAATTAATTAACAATGTAATAAGTAATTAATGATAATCTCTTTTAATTATGCTGTTATATTTAATTAATTAATTGCATTATCAATAATTACATCGCATTATAATATTATAGGAATATGTTGTTTAATTAATAATGAAATATTATTATTTAATTAAATAGAATATTATTTAATTAATAATTGATAATATAATAATTATTTATATTATAAATATAATTATTAATTAAATAAAATAGTATTTAATTAAAAAATTATAATATAATAATTATCTATAAGATAATAATTAATTAAAAGTAATATAATTCAATTAAATATGTGAACACTAATTTAATGATTAATTAAAAAACAATCTTAAAAATTTCTAAAATTATATCACAATTTAGTCCATTTTTGGTTATGTTGTATTATGGTTATTTTCCTTAATATATTTTATTGCATAACGAGATTCAATGTAGATTTTTTTAATGGTTGGGTTTAGTTTTGTTTGGAATGGTTTTGTTGCAATATGATATCCATCAAGGGTTGTGTTGCATTACGACATTCATGGAGCCTTATATTGGATAATGACATTACTTGATGGTCATGTTCCTTAATTGATTTTCTTGCATTATGATATTCATTATAATCATTTACAATTATTGGGTTTAGTTATGCTTGCTACATTCCTCCATGCTTACGATACATTATGGTTTTGTTCTTTTTTGTAAGTTTGCATTATATTAACGAGTCGAAAAAAAAAGTTATAGAAGAAAGCATCCTGGACATGTGGTTGGGGTGGTCTAAACTTACCACCCCAAGCCATCAAAAACACTAAGAGAATAAGTTCTTAGTAAAATAAGGCACAATAACCCATTCAGATGATGGGGGAGGAGTACAAAACTTAATAGTGTAGAAGAGTTTCATAGATATATACATATAAATAGTAACATGGATATAAACTGAAAGAAAATGAAAATAGCAGAACGAGCAAGTAAAACTAAGGTAAGCCTAACAGGCTACAGATCTTCATCAGCTCTAAGCTTAAGGGTCTGGGTTCTCCTCAATGATCGGACAACCTCCATAGAACTCTTCATCAATCAAAGTTTTTGACTACTTAACATGAAGAGGAGAGGTTTTGCGAACCGGTACCTCAATGTCACGTACTCGTTTATGATGTAGCTGAGTGATTATGGATGATGTTGGAAACAAAATAGACGATGAGTGAGGCGTAGCCGGTACTGGGCCCATATCCATTGAAACCGTGGGTACCAAGGAGACCCTACCGCTGCCCCCTTCTCCTGGCATACAGAGACCCAGAGCCAGTCGCTTCCCTGCTACAGTTGCATCCTGTCTATTGAGTTGAGTGTTGAGTTCAATAAGCTTGGTTTTTTCTTGTAAAACAAATATTCTAGTGTAGTTCCAAGTGCTAACCATCTCCTCTATGAGGGGGCCCATCATGTTTTTGACGATCCAATAATTATTGAGGTGCCCCCCTCCAATACCTCTGGCCAAATTTTCATTGATCAACCTGGCTTCCCATTCATCAATCAAATTGCACATCGACATGGAAACCCCACTAGCATAACCATATTCTTGCATCAGATTCAAACCCTATTGTGTGCGTCCTCTGCCACTGCTAGCTCGATGGGGTGTGCTACGTTGATGAGATATGCTTAAACAATAGTGAAACTCGACCACAAGGCTAATACAAACAATGGTATGCAAGACAACTTGCTCGGATGAACTAGAGACGTAGTAGAATTACTGAGTTGTAGGCCAAGGATGGGAGCAATACTGCGGGAAAGACCAACTAGTTGTATCTGATTTGAACCTGGAGGATGGGATGCAAGCCATATCCAAACACATTACCAGTAAATGAGGCCCCATGAATGAATTCTCTAGAGCCATAACCTAAGGGATAACATAAAAGTGCCGAGAAGCCATTAATGGTGAATTAAGTTGATGATGACCCTTCCAAGACCCGACGCGACGTAAACCTAGGTATTCTAGCCCTCGATGTGACCACAGGGCCATCTCTGAACACAACTTGTAAATGCTCATGACCGCCATCGTCGCCAGCGCTAAACTCCCCTACCTAGTCATCACTGCACTTTAAGTTCTTCCTTGGTGGGTGATGTGGGTTTTTAATGCAAGGTGATGTCCTCACCACTATGGCATCCCTTCTCCCAAGGCCATCACCGCCCGTGGGACACATGGAACTCGCATCCAAGGACATTATGGTTATGTTCCTTAATGTATTTTGTCGCAATTATACATAAGCATTAAAGAAATTAGTGACAATAATTCTAATAACGTGACATGACGATGTAGGATGGTGATAATTTGATAATCAACCTTCAAGATGTTGCATTGACACATAATCATTAAATAATATTATTTATAATTATAATTTTACTACTATAAGAAAATGTTTTTTTTAATAATAATATGTTATTTATACATTGATTATAATATTTTCATAATGTGACATATTCCTTGATTCATGCCATAATGTTTAGGAAGGTTGGTATTACCATGGGGGATTATGACATACCACAAAACCATTACAAATGTTCCAATACTACATAAGTGCTAAAAACATTAGTCATAATAATTGTTTGTATGTGATTTAACTATGACGGATTGTTACAATTGAACCAAAAACATTCAAAATGTCATATTGGAACATTATTAATAAATATTAAATATGTTGCTTCAAGGTTTTATCAGATTGTAATAGTGCAACTATTGTATAATTGAGATTCATATTTGCAATGTTCCTCAAAGTTTTTATTAGATTGTAATAGCGCAATAGTTGTTAAGGGTTGTGTTTGATTGTGACATTGTTGCATTGTTGTCACGTAAATTATCACATTGATATTTGGAATGTTGTTGAAGGGTTTACCTTTTGTTGGCGTTGATTTTACTAACCCAGCTTTAGTTTCCCTGCCCCTCCAACAAAACCCAAGGCACCAACCCGACAGAGTATAAATCCGTCGGAGATGCCTGCGACACAAGTGAGGTCTCACCCAAGATACCTATGGGGATTGCAAGAACCAGGCTTCTGCAGTTATAGAAGGGGATTTCTTCATGGAAACATTAAATAGACTAATCAAACGAATAAGATAGATGGATAATTTTTGACACATACACATCATATAAAGCATACATATCCATTGACACATATACAACATATAACACATACATATATAAATAATGTCTATCATAGTTATTATCGAAATTCCACATTGTTATATCAATATCAGTTGCAACAAACTCATAAATATTTAGACACAATATAAACATACATCATAGACACATAAATCTATCGTGGAAACCCATATGGAAAAAACCACAGGAAAACTATAACTAAGAAGTTGAGTAACTCTTGTATGTGTAGTGTAGGAGTATTCCTATGTTGGTGGCGGGTTTGGTAGATTACCAAAATGGCACATGAATATATAATTTCATATTTTATATTGGTGGATGCATACTGTTCCTTTTCTGGCTATGAATTTCAGTTCAAAAATAAACTGGCAAATGCAAATGCCAAGTGATATAAATTTTTATCGCCATAAAATCATTTAAGTGCATTATCCTTTAACTAGCATTCAAAATCCCAAAAGGAAAAATCTTAGATGATTTCTATGAATGTCTTAAGATCTAAGGAATGTTGTTTCAAATAATACTGACAAACCATGTTGAGTTCGAGAATCCTGCATAAACACTTAAAAAACAAACAAAAATATGACTGACAAACCCTGTCGATTTCGAGATTCCTGAATAAACACTTCAAAAACAAAAAAAAACAAAATATTAGATAGAGGGTCCTCCTATTGTACATCATGGAGCCAATGAAAACGAATCCCGACAAACCAACCCAATCGAGTCACTTGAAAAAGACGTTAGAAATACCATGAGAGAGTTTCTGAACTACTATATTCAAACTTTTAAAGAATTATATATGTATTATTGCACTCCTCCATTCATTAGTCAATGTTGTGCAACATTAAATTCTCGTCATAAAGAAAAAAATATTAAGCCTGCAATTGCATTCATCTCGATGATGGATATGAATTACGTGCATAGAGATAGGAGCCACATTTACAGATGTCCAGATGTAAAGTTCCTTATGGTCTATTAGCATGGTATACATGATTTGGGTGCTCACATTTCTCTCATTGGGTATATTTGAGGATAAGAATGGAGCTTCCTGTTATACCCACCAAATAAATTGGGGTTTTGGCTACTGCTAAACCGGTGTCACCAATTTTCAAGTTTGTGAAAGTTCAGTTATAGTTTTTAGTATTTAACAAAAGGAGAAGGGACCAGAACGCATGGAATTGAGCATAATTCGAGGTCCATTTCTTAACAACTAAAAAACTGTTGTCCTTAATTGATTCAGATCCAGCTTGGAATGGGAAGAAAATTGAATTGAATGATTCTCAGACGCATTCTGAAAATAGCTTTAGCTAGTGAGCAAATCCTGCAACATCACCCAGAAGGTATTTTGTTCTTTGCATAAATGTCATTTGATCATAATTTACAATTTGATTTTCTAACATTACAAGAAACATTCCTTCAAAGATAAGGAGAAGCACTGTGATTATTTTCAATCAAGTAGTAGTAATATTTGCCTTTGTTGCCAAATGGATGTTCATCCTAGAATTTGCATCTTAAATTTGAATTTAAACTATGATTTTGTTTAGTTTTGGACAAACAGGTTGCAAAGAGGGAAGCAAATATTTAGAGTAGTTCTTTTGAATAGAATTGGGAGAGCACGTAGTGGATGGCAAACGAATGCAAAAATACAGATCAATTAAAAAATAGAAGTTGGTAAGACATGCAATTTTTTGTTTTTAAATTATATGATTTTATGAAGTAGACATATCAATTTCAAAAGACTGATATTATAGTTGATTTTACCAAACTTGGTGGATCATGTTTTTATGGCCTACAATGTCCCTATGCAGACTTTTTGGACCCCCTTTGCTCAAAATAACTTTGATGATCCAAAAAATACCTTAAGTCTTATTTATGGGTATACATGGGTCACCAACTTATAGACTGCATGTACATGAATTTTGCTCCACTATGACCCACGTACATCGCGAAATGTGCTCAAAAATAAAATATTTGGAGTTTTCCTCATCAAGTCATGAATAACTTGACTATTGGCCTTCCATATTCTTGGAAACGCTCCGACTCGACCCTTCACTTCCTATTGAAGGGATATATATTGAGCTACTTGGATGCATTAGAGGAGGAGAACTGGTGAGAGCAAATGAACTATAGTGAATTTGTGCCCCATTCTTGCATACTTGAGTCTGCATCCCTTTATGCTTTGAGAAACCATTGAGGTTCTTCCCAATATTTTCATTGTCTTGTGATCTTTCCATTGATATGGAGGATTGAAGTGGTGGAGGCCTAGGTGGAGGACTCAGTTTCTCGATTTTGATGAGGTGCCGACAGAGTTTGCCACTTATATCTCTATTTATACTTAATAGAATTATCCATTTCTCGTCCATTATATATGTAACTATGAATATTTTTCATCCATGGATGTAGTTGCTTTGATTATATATTGGATTTTTATATGCTAGAGTAGGTTTTAACACTTAATATCTATCATGCTTGTATGTTTCGTTGTTGTTTAGAATCAAATGTAGGTGCAAGAGTGATTGAAATCTCAACGAGGATCTACTACAAACGTCTGGAATAAGGTATTTTGCTCATCCCTTAGTGTTAGAATTATTTATTTCTTTACCATATCAGAAGTGGATTGATTTCTGGTGTCATAGTGTCTGTTGTGGTCCACCCCAAGCCAGAGGAAGTTTTCTCCGTAACAAAATTAGCGACTTCCCAGGGGAATTTTCCTTTTTTGTTGGGGTTTGGGTGCATGATGTACTTGATTTGCTCTCTTCTTCTTTGTGCTTCTATGTTGATTTCAGGGGTGTGTTATCCCATTGGTATTCCTTTGAAGTAATATGAGTCTTAGCCTACCTCTTTACCACCTTTTTGTACGAGGGTCATAGAGGTAACGGTCACATATACATGCATGTTGTAGTACTTACAATCACGCATACACGTGGGTTTTTTGTGAACAGTCACGTATATCCATATTTTCCAAGTCATATCTTGATGTTTGAGAGATGTTGGGTGGGTTTTCAGTTTTGTAAGTCTTCTTGGGTGCCTGTGATGCTTCAAATTAGAGGAAATTTCAACCCAAAATGGGCCTTTTAACTTTGATTCAAATTCCATGTCATCATGTGTTAGTCAATGAAAATGCTTTAAATTTGAAATACCGTATAGGTCTTAAACACCTTTTTAATATAAATTTGGGGATAGGTATCATAAAAAAACTACTTTTTTTGTTTGTATTTTCGACATATCTCCTCGTGTTTTTACTCAAATTTCGATAGGGAGAGCTCATCGGGGATGCGGATTTAAATTCTGCATCCAACGAGTACCCACTCGGCATACTTTTGACGGACCCCGCTACCCAAAAAACAAGAAATACCAGAAAAAAATCTGATGATGATGTCATCACATTTCTTCAGGTATTTCTTGTTTTTGGGGTAGCAGGGTCTGTCAAAAGTATGCCGAGTGGGTACTCGTTGGATATGGAATTTAATTCTGCATCCAACGAGCTCTCTCGATTGAAATTTGAGTAAAAATGTGGGGAGATATGTCAAAAATACAAACAAAAAAGTAGTTTTTTTTTCTTTTCTTCCTCCAAAATTAAGAAATATTATTTTATTATTTTAGCTATTATTTTATTAATTCTTTTTAGGAGGCCCATTTTGAGTTGAAATTTCCTCTAATACGGTTTATTGCTTCTGTGCTAACCATATAATTCATTTTCTTTGCTTTTAGTTAAAATTTGTTCTTGTCATTCTTCTCCTTTTTGTTTTTTTATTAGTGCATTAGACCTCTTGGTCTCAGTGTCTTGCTTGGCTTGTGTCTGATACTTGCTGCAAGGTATGGGAGTTATAGAGCTTTTTGTTGCAATTTCATATCATTCATAATCAAAATACAAAAATATTTTATTTTTGGCATCTTTTTGCATTATGCATTTGCATGGAAATGGTACTTGCATTAGGTTTTCTTAGATGAAATAGTGTTTAGGATTTCATATAAGAATGATTGCATTGGCATTTGAAGAGAAATTTATGCATTTCATGTAGTGGCATACCCATTTTTTCATATTCAAAGACAAATTGCACTTGGCATCGTTTGTTAGGTGTGCATATTTATTTCGCCGCTGATTCATAATATCGCTAGTTGCACGGTCATTACCCTTGAGTAATCAGAACCATTAAAATTAACGCTTAACTTAAAGTTGATTACACATTTTTATTTGATAGAGGTGCAACAACAAGCTTAGGTTATAGAGTCTTGGAATAGAGTGTCATGAGTAAATTTTTCCAAGACTATGAAACAAAACAATTAGGCATCTGCCCATATGAGAAGAGAAATCCTTGATGTAATTAGTGTTCTTAGGAGGCTCCTCTTACAGAGGATTTAAGCACGAGGAAGCGTACACATTTCTGGCGGGGATAGCCCCTTTCTACTCTCTCTGCAGTGCTGAAGATATTTCTAGGATCTTATTCGTATTTGGGGGCTTTTGAGGTACCTTTGGTGCTTTCGAGCTTCGAGCTTTGTTACCCTTCCCATACGGTAGATCCCGCTTGCGACCGTTCGCCTGAGAATTGGTTATATTAGGGTGACCTTAGTTTCCTTACCTAGGTATCCCATGGGGTACTTGCAGATTGTAATAGTGCAACAATCGTTAAACGTGATGTTGGATTGCAACAATAATAATAATGTCATTTAATTATATTGTTATATTTTAATTAAATTAATTATTACATTATATTATACTATTATATGAATACACTATTTATATTGGTGAAGATTGAGGAGTTTTCACGAGTGAGAAAGGTTCAATTTAAATGAGGGCCTTACCTGGAGCCATGGGGGCACCTTGAGGTAGTGGTTGAATGTGTGGTTCCACCTAGAGAGATTGTATTAAATGGTCTTGTGACCCATAGACACATAAGTGGATCAAATACCACCCCCATGTCCTCATAACATAAAAGTCAAATCTCACTAGTTCATTCGGTTAAGGTGTGGGTCTCGTCAGAAAGGCGACTCGAGTTCAATCCCCTTAGGGGGTGAGTTAGTTGGGAGAAGACACCCCAAAATTACAGCCATCATAAGAGTTGGTGTGGCCTAGGATGGGTGCGATCCCTGGGTGATTTTGACGGCTTAGATGCCTATGGGTTGCGGTTATCTTAGCCAATGGTGGAAATGCACTCGCCCCGAGTGACGAGCATTTCTTGCAAAAAAAAATGAAATATTATTTTTTAGTTCAATACAATATTATTTAATTATTTTAATATAATAATTGATTAAACATAATCCAATTTAATTTAATATTTCAAAAATAATATAAGAAATAATTAAAAATCAGTCTTAAAAAAGTTCTAATACTATACCATAATTTACTTAAAACAATGATGATACATATGGATATTAAATCTAAACAATTAAATATCCTCAAAGTATTGATAGAATAATATTATTTATTTAGTTATTTATATAATAATTAGTTATACGATATAATTTTTATTATATAAAACTTTAATAATAAAAATTAGTTTATTCAAAATAATATTGTTTAATTAATTTTATCATATTTAAAAAAAATGATTTTGGTTTTTAGATAGAAATATTAAATACAAAACAAATTTTTAAATCTAACTTATTATTATTTAATTATGATATTATAAATATATATTACGTAAAAATATAATGACAATAATTTTCTTGAAAGCAATGATGATACATATGAATATTAAAAACTAAAGTATTCAATATTTTCAATGTTTCTAAAGGGTTTCGTTATGTTTGCTACATTCCTTAACGATTTTGTCGCATTACGACATTCATCAAGTGCTATGTTGGATTATGATGTTTATCAACTGTTAGGTTGGATTGCGACATTCATCCATGGCCGTGTTGCATTATGGTTACGTTCCTTCATGTATTTTGTCGCATAATGGGATTCATTATAAGGTTTTGAAATGGTTGGGTTTAGTTATGTTTGGAATGGTTCTGTGATCGCATTGTGACATTCATCAAGGGTTATGTTGGATTATGACGTTCGTCAAGGATTATGTTGGATTGCGACATTTCTGCATGGTTATGTTCCTTAATGGATTTCATGGAATTATGAGATTCATTGTAAGGTTTTGTAATGGAAAAGGGAAATCAGTTTGTTGACCAATATATTATCACGTTCATTCATAAAGGGGGATTTCTAATTTTTGAATAATAAGGTCAATATTGTAGATATTAGGGGGAGGGAAGTAGCATTTCAGGGGTTTATAGGTATTGGGGGTATAAAAAGTGGTATCCAGTAAAAATCTTAAATATCTAGTAAAAATAAGTTTTTCTTTTAAAATTGGAAATATGTATTGGGAGGGGGGAATCAACACAAGAATTTTGGTAGGTATTTATCAATATATAGTGAAATTAGGGGTATTCTTTAATATCCCATGAATGAAGGCTCTATGACATAATTTCACTAAGTGAAGACCCCATGTGTAATGGTTGGCTTTTGTTATGCTTGGAATGGTTTTGTTGCATTGCGACATTCATCAAGGGTTATGTTTTATTATGACATTCATGAAGGCTTATGTTGGATCATGACATTCCTCGATGGTCATGTTGCATTATGGTTATATTCCTTGATGGATTTTTTTGTATTATGGGATTCATTATAAGGTTTTACAAGGGTTGGGTGTAGTTATGTTTGGTACATTCCTTAATGGTTTTGTCGCATTGTGAGATTCATTAAGGGTTTTGTTGGATTGTGACGTTCATTAAGGATTAAGTTGTTTTATGACATTCCTTGATGGTTATGTTCTATTATAGTTATATTCATTAATGTATTTTGTTGCATTATGAGATTCATTATAAGGTTTTGCAAGGGTTGGGTTTAGTTAAGTTTTGAATGGTTTTGTCACATTGCAACACTCATCAAGGGTTATGTTGTATTACAACATTCATGAAGGATTATGATGGATTACGATATCCCTCCATGGTGATGTTGCATTATGGTTATGTTCCTTAATGGATTTTGTTGCATTATGAGATTCATTATAAGGTTTTGCAAGGGTTGGGTTTAGTAATGATTTATACATTCCTTAATGGTTTTGTTCCATTGTGAAATTCATCAAGGGTTATGTTCCATTGCCATATTAGTAAATGGACATCACTACTATAATTTATTTATCATTTCATTTGAAATTATGTATGATAATGTGACATAACCTTTGATGAACGTAGAATGCAACATAACCCTTGATAAACATCACAATGCGACATAACCCTTGATGAATGCCAAATATCACATTATTAATGTGTTGCATATTGGGTTGTGTCGGCATATACCAGACACTGTAGCGAACCAAGGTTGACTATGGTCAACCATGTTTGACTTTAGTTTGACCATAGTTAACCATGGTTGAATTTAGTGAGTCTTGTTTGACTTTAGTTAGCCATGGTTGACTTTGGTTAACCATGCTTGAATTTAGTTTGACCATAGTCAACCATGGTTGAATGTAGTGAACCATGTGGCCATAGTTCACAATGATGTGCTGGAGTTTTCTAAACATCTAATGTCACATTATTAATGCATCACATATTCAACACTGTCACAATGCGGCATAACCCTTGATGAAAACCAAATGCAATGTAACCCTTTATGAAAGTCGAATGTAATGTAACCCTTGATGAACACAGAATGCCACATTATTAATGTATTGCATCTTTTCTTGTGTTAGCATATACCAGACATTGTAAAGAACCATGGGTGACTTTGATTAACCATGTTTCAATTTAGTTTGACCATAGTTGACCATTTTTTACTTTAGTGAACCACGTTTTCATAGTTTAGAATGAAACATGAAATTTTATGAACATAAAATGTCACATTGTTAATGTGTCACATCTTGGGCATTGTCATAATGTGGCATAACCCTTGACCTAGGTCACAATGTGACATAACCCTTGATGAACGATGAATGCAACATAAGCCTTGATAAACATCACAATGAGACATAACCCTTGGCGAATGTTGAATGTCACATTATTAATGTGTTGCATCTTTTCTTGTTTCGGCATATATTGGACATTGTAGCAAACCATGGCGTACTTTGGTCAAACACATTTCACTTTAGTTCTACAATAATTAACCATGGTTGACTTTGGCGAGTCATGTTTGAATTTATTATGCATCACATATTGGGCATTGTTGCAATGAAACATAACCCTTAACCCATGTCATAATGTGACATAATCCTTGATAAACAATGAATGCAACATGACCCTTGATAAACTACACAATGTGACATAATCCTTGATAAATGCCAGATAATGTTTGACTTAATTATGCGTCACATCTTGGGCATTTTCGCAATGTGACATAACCTGTGATGAATTCCAGATGTAACATAACCTTTGATAAGCATCACAATGCAACATAACCTTTGATGGATGCCAAATGTCAAATTATGAATGTGTTGCATCTTTGGTTGTGTCTCCATATGCTAGACATTGTAGCGAACTATGGATGACTTTGGTATACCATGTTTCACTTTATTTTGGCAATAGTAAACCATGGTTGACTTTAGCGAGTCATGTTTGACTTTATTATGCATCACATATCTATAATTGTCGCATTGCTACATAACCCTTGACCCTTAATGAATGTGACATAACCCTTGATGAATGTTGAATGCAACGTAACCCTTGATAAACATCACAATGCGACATAACACTTAATGAACACCAAATGTCACATTATTAATGTGTTGCATATTTAGTTGTCTTGGCATATACCAAACATTATAGCGAACCATGGATGACTTTGGTCAACCATGTTTCACTTTAGTTTGACAATATTAGTGAACCTCATGGCCATAGTTCACAATGCAACATGAATTTTCTGGACATAAAATGTCACATTATTAATGTGTTACATCTTGAGCATTGTTGCAATGCAACTAACCCTTTACCAATGTCGCAATGTGACATAACCCTTTATGAACATTGAAGGCAACGTAATGCTTGATAAAAATCACAATGTGACATAACCCTTGATGAATGCGAAACGTCACATTATTAATGTGTCACATATTTGGTTGTGTCGGCATATAATGGACACTATAGTGAACCATGGTTAACTTTAGTCAGCCATGTTTCACTTTAGTTTGACAATATTTCAACCATATTTCACTTTAGTTTTACAGTATTAGTGAACCACGTGGCCATAGTTCACAATGCAACATGAAGTTTTCTGAACATCGAATGTCACATTATTAATGTGTCCCATCTTAGGCATTGTCGCAATGTGACATAACCCTTGGTGAATGTCACAATGTAATGTAACCCTTGATAAACATCACAATGTGACATAACCCATGATGAACAATGAATGTCACATTATTAATGTCTCACATCTTGTGTTTGTGTTGGCATATACCAGACTCTGTAGTGAACCATGATTGACATTGATCAACCATGTTTGACTTTAGTTTTACCATAGTTAAACATGGTTGAATTTAGAGAGACATGTTTGACTTTAGTCACCATGAATGAATTTGGTTAACCATGCTTGAATTTAGTTTGATCATATTTAACCATGTTTGACTTTAGTGAACCATGTGGCCATAGTTCACAATGCAAGATGAAATTTTCTAAAATTGAATGTCACATTATTAATGTGTCACATCTTGGGAATTTTCTTAATGTGGTATAACCTTTGACCAATGTCGCAATGTGACATAACCCTTGATGAATGTCGAATGCAACGTAACCCTTGATAAACATCACAATGTGACAAAACCCTTGATGAACGTGGAATGTTACATTATTAATGTGTTGCATCTTTGGATGTATCGGTATGCTGTAGCAAACCATGATTGAATTTGGTCAACCATGTTTGAATTTAGTTTTACCATACTCGACCATGGTTGACTTTAGTTAACCATGGTTGACTTTTTTATGTGCTTGTAATCCCAAATTAACTAACGATTTGAACATTTTGATATGTGCTCATAATCCAAAATTTACTAACATTTTGAACATTATGATATGTGCAAAGTGCAACAAAAACATTATTTGTGGACACTGTAGCAAACCATGGTTGACTTTTTTCATCCATGTTTCACTTTACTTTAACAATATGTAACTAATATTTCACTTTAGCTTTACAATATTAGTGAACCACGTGGCCATACTTCACAATGTAACATGAAATTTTTTGAACATTGAATGTCCCATTATTAATATGTCACATCTTTGGCATTTTCATAGTGCGACATAACCCTTGACCAATGACTTAGTGTGACATAACCCTTGATGAATGTCACAGTGCAACATAACCCTTGATAAACATCACAATGTGACATAACCCTTGATGAATATCAAATGTCACCTTATTAATGTCTCACATCTTGGGTTGCGTCAGCATATACCAGACACTATAACAAACCATGGTTGACATGGGTAAACCATGTTTCACTTTAGTTTGACCATAGTCAACCATGATTGAATTTAGCGAGTCATGTTTGACTTTAGTTAACCATGGTTGACTTTGGCTAACAATGATTGACTTTACTTTGATCATAGTTAACGATGGTTGACTTTAGTGAACCATGTGGCCATAGTTCACAATGCAAGATGAAATTTTCTGAAAATTGAATGTCACATTATTAATGTGCCACATCATTGACATTGTCTTAATATGGCATAACCTTTGACCAATTTCAAAATGTGACATAACCCTTAATGATTTTCGGATGCAATGTAACCCTTCATAAACATCATAATGCGACAAAACCCTTAATGAACGTCGAATGTCACATTATTAATGTGTCACATATTTGGTTGTATTGGTACACAGTAGCAAACCATGACTGGATTTGGTCAACTGTGTTTCTCTTTAGTTTGACCATACCCAACCATGGTTGACTTTAGAGAGTCATGTTTGACTTTAGTTAACCATGATTTACTTTTGTATGTGCTTGTAATCCCAAATTAACTAAAGATTTGAAAATTTTGATATGTGCTTATAATCCAGAATTGACTAACATTTTGACTTTAATGAGTCATGTTTGACTTTAGTGAACCAAGGTTGACTTTGACTAACCGTGCTTGACTTTAACTAGACCATAGTTAGCCATGGTTAGCTTTCATGAACCATGTGGCCATAGTTCACAATGCAACAAGACATTTTTTGAACATCAAATGTCACATTATTAATGTGTCATATCTTGGGCATTGTCACAATGCCATGTAACCCTTTACCATTGTCACAATGTGACATAACCCTTAAAGAATTTTGCAATGCAATAAAACCCTTAATAAACATCAAAATGTGACATAACCGTCAATGAATGTCAAATGTCACATGATTCATGTGTCACATCTTTCATTGTGTCAGCATATACCAAACATTGTAGCGAACCATGGCTGACTTTGGTTAACCATGTTTGACTATAGTACGGCCATAGTCAACCATGGATGACTTTAGTGAGGTATGTTTGAATTTAAAACCACATGCCATAGTTCACAATGCAACATGAACTTTTCTAAACATCGAATGCCACTATTAATGAGTCACATATTGGGCTTTGTTGCAATACGCCATAATGCTCGACCAACATCGCAATGTGACATAACCCTTGATGAATGTCGCAATGCAATGTAACCCTTGATAAACATCACAATGCGACATAACCCTTGATGAACAATAGTCTCACTTAATAAAATAATCTTAATGAAGTGGTATTATTTAATTAATTAACAATGTAACAAGTAATTAATGATAATGTCTTTTAATTATGCTGTTATATTTTAATTAATTAATTGCATGATCAATAATTACATCACATTATAATATTATATGAATATGTTGTTTAATTAATTTATTATGTTAAATTAATAATAAAATATTATTATTTAATTAAATAGAATATTATTTAATTAATAATTGATAATACAATAATTATTTATAATATAAATATAATTATTAATTAAATAAAATATTATTTAATTAATAATTGTTATTATAATAGTTATTTATAAAATAATAATCAATTAAAAGTAATATAATTCAATTAAATATGTGAACACTAATTTAATGATTAATTAAAAAACAATCTTAAAAATTTCAAAAATTATATCATAATTTAGTCCATTTTTGGTTATGTTGTATTATGGTTATCTTCCTTAATATCTTTTATTGCATAAGGAGATTCAATGTAGAATTTTGTAATGGTTGGGTTTAGTTTTGTTTGGAATGGTTTTGTTGCATTATGATATTCATTATAAGCATTTGCAATTATTGGGTTTAGTTATGTTTGCTACATTCCTCCATGCTTACGATACATTATGGTTATGTTCTTTTTTGTAAGTTTGCATTATATTAACTAGTCGAAACAAAAAAGTTACAGAAGAAGGCATCCTGGACATGTGGTTTCGGATGATTTAAACTTACCACCTTGGCCCGTCAAAAACACTAATCGAAATAGTTCTTAGAAAAATAAGGCATAATAACCCATTCAAAAGATGGAGGTCGAGTACAAAACTTAACAGTGTAGAAGAGTTTCATATATATATACATATAAATAGTAACATGGATATAAACTGAAAGAAAATGAAAATATTAGAACGAGCAAGAAAACTAAAGTAAGCCTAACAGGCTATAGATATTCATCAGCTCCAAGCTTAAGGGTCCGGGTTCTCTTGGTTCTCCTCAATGATTAGACAACCTCCATGGAACTCTTCATCAGTCGAAGGTTTAGACTGCTTAACAGGAAGAGGAGAGGTTTTACGAATTGGTAGCTCAATGTCACGTACCCGTTTGTGATGCAGCTGAGTGATTGTGGACGATGTTGGAAAAAGAACAAATGATGATTAAGGCATAGCTAGTACCGATCCCATATCCATTGAAAACATGGGTACCGCTGAGATGCTGCAGATGCCCCCTTCTCCCAGCGTACATAGACCCAGAGCGAGTCGCTTCCATGCTGCAGTTGCATCCTGTCTATTGAGCTGAGTGTCGAGTTCAATAAGCTTGGTTTTTTCCTGTAAAACAGAGCTTCTAGTGTAGTTCCAAGTGCCAACCATCTCCTCCATGAGGGATCCCATCATGTTTTTGACGATCCAATAATTATTGAGGCGCCCCCCTCCAATACCTCTGAATAAATTTTCATTGATCAACCTGGCTACCCATTCATCACGAGGGATTCACTTGTTGACCAATATCCTATCACATTAGTTCATATTGTGGGTTTTAAATTTCTTAAAAATTAGGACAATATACTGCAGGTATTGGGGGGGATGAGGGGTTTAAGGTGGGGGGTTAGGGAGGTTTATAAGGATTAGGGTATAAAAAAAGGTAGTGGGGACATTTCATATATTGGGAGGGGGTTTCAACAAAAGGCATTTGGACCAATATATATAGAAATTAAGGGTATTCTTTAATACTCCATGATTGCACGTGCTATGTGAGAGGTTCACTAAGTGAAGCCCCCGTGCCATTCATCAATAAAATTTGACATCGACATGGAAACCCCACTGGCATAACCGTCTTCCTGCATCAGATGCAAGCCCCATTGTGCACATCCTTTGCCACTGCTAGCCAGGCGGGGCCTGCCACACTAATGAGAGATGTTTAAATAGTAGTGAAAATCGACCACATGGCCAAGAAAAACACTGGTATGCAAGATAGCTCGCTCAGAGGACCCGAGACGTAGCAGAATTACTGAGCTGTAGGCCAAGGATGGGAGCAATACTGCGAGGAAGACCATCCAATTGTATCAGAGCCGAACTCGAAGGATGGGATGTAAGCCATAGCCAAACACATTACCAGTAGATGAGGCCCTAAGAATGAATTCTCTAGAGCCATTACCCAGCGGATAACAGAATAGTGCCAAGAAGCCATTAATGGTGAATTAAGTTGACGATGCCCCTTCTAGGACCTGACGCGACATAAACCCAGGTCTTCTAGCCCTCGACATGACCACAGGGCCATCTTCAAACACAATGTGTAAATGCTCATGACCGCCATCGTCACCAGCACTAAACTCCCCTACCTTGTCATCGGGGCACTTTAAGTGCCGCCTTGGTGGGTGATGTGGGTTTTTAATGCGAGGTGATGTCCTCACCACCGTGGCATCCCTTCTCCTGAGGCCATCACCTCCTGTGGGACACATGGAACCCTCATCCGTGGACATTATGGTTATGTTCCTTAATGTATTTTGTCACAATTATACATAAGCATTAAAGAAATTAGTGACAATAATTCTAATAATGTGACATGACAATGTAGGATGGTGATAATTTGATAATCAACCTTCAAGATGTTGCATTGACACATAATCATTAAAAAATATTATTTATAATTATAATTTTACTACTATAAGATAATGTTTTTTTCAATAATAATATGTTATTTATACATTGATTATAATATTTTCATAATGTGACATATTCCTTGAATCACACCATAATGTTTAGGAAGGTTGGAATTACCATAGGGGATTATGACATACAAAAAAACCATTACAAATGTTCCAATACTACATAAGTGTTAAAAACATTAGTCATAATAAATTCTTATATGTGATTTAACTATGAAGGATTGTTACAATTGAACCAAAAACATTCAAACGGTCATATTGGAACATTATTAATAAATATTAAATATGTTGCTTAAAGGTTTTATTAGATTGTAATAGTGCAACAATTGTTTAATTGAGATTCATATCTGCAATGTTCCTCAAAGTTTTTATTAGATTTTTATAGCGCAATAGTTGTTAAGGGTTGTGTTTGATTGTGACATTGTTGCATTGTTGTCACGTAAATTATCACATTGATATTTGGAATGTTGTTGAGGGGTTTACCTATTGTTGGCGTCGATTTTAGTAACCCAGCTTTAGTTTCCCTGCCCCTCCAACAAAACCCAAGGCACAAACCTGACAGAGTATAAATCCGTCAAAGACGCCTGCGATGCAAGTGAGGTCTCACCCAAGATACCTATGGGTACTGCAAGAACCAGGCTTCTGCAGTTATAGAAGGGGATTTCTTCATGGAAACATTAAATAGACTGATCGAAGAAATAAGGTAGATGGATAATTTTTGACACATACACATCATATAAAGCATACATATCTGTTGACACATAGACAACATATAAAACATACATATATAAATCATGTCTATCATAGTTATTATCAAAATTCCACATTATTATGTCAATGTCACTTGCAACAAACTCATAAATATTCAGACACAATATAAACATACATCATAGACACATAGATTTAATGTGGAAACCCATATGGGAAAAACCACAGGGAAATAATAATTTTGATACCTGCAAATTTCTATTCTAAGAAGTTGAGTAACTCCTGTCTGTGTAAGGTAGGAGTATTCCTATGTTGGTTTCGGGTTCAATAGATTACCAAAATGGCATGTGAATATATAATGTCATATTTTATATTGGTGGATGCATACTGTTCCTTTTCTGGCTATGAATTTCGGTTCAAAAATAAACTGGAAAATGCAAATGCCAAGTGAT
Organism: Pseudotsuga menziesii; assembly: GCA_001517045.1. Classification (NCBI taxonomy): domain Eukaryota; kingdom Viridiplantae; phylum Streptophyta; class Pinopsida; order Pinales; family Pinaceae; genus Pseudotsuga; species Pseudotsuga menziesii. Next base: position 27,415 of record LPNX010357837.1, on the reverse strand, counting down.
ATAAATTTTTATCGCCATAAAATCATTTAAGTGCATTATCCTTTAACTAGCATTCAAAATTCCAAAAGGAAAAATACTAGATGATTTCTATGAATGTCTTAATATCTAAGGAATGTTGTTTCAAATAATACTGACAAACCATGTTGAGTTCAAGAATCCTGCATAAACACTTAAAAAACAAACAAAAATATGACTGACAAACCATGTTGATTTCGAGAATCCTAAATAAACACTTTGATGAGGTGCCGACAGAGTTTGTCACTTATATCTCTATTTATACTTAATAGAATTATCCATTTCTCATCCATTATATATGTAACTATGAATATTTTTCATCCATGGATGTAGTTGCTTTGATTATATATTGGATTTTTATATGCTAGAGTAGGTTCTAACACTTAATATCTATCATGCTTGTATGTTTCGTTGTTGTTGAGAATGAAATGTAGGTGCAAGAGTGATTGAAATCTCAATGAGGATCTACTACAAACGTCTGGAACAAGGTACTCTGCTCATCCCTTAGTGTCAAAATGATTTATTTCTTTACCATATCAGAAGTGGATTGATTTCTGGTGTCATACTGTCTGTTGTGGTCCACCCCAAGCCATAGGAAGTTTTCTCCGTAACAGAATTAGCGACTTCACTGGGGAATTTTCCTTTTTTGTTGGGGTTTGGGTGCATGATGTACTTGATTTGCTCTCTTCTTCTCTGTGCTTCTATATCGATTTCAGGAGTGTGTTATCCCATTGGTATTCCTTTGAAGTAATATGAGTCTTAGCCTACCTTTTTACCACCTTTTTGTACAAGGGTCATAGAGGTAATAGTCACGTATACATGCATGCTGTAGTACTTATAGTCACGCATACACGTGGGTTTTTTGTGAACAGTCACGTATATCCATATTTTCCAAGTCATATCTTGATGTTTGAAAGATGCTGGGTGGGTTGTCAGTTTTGTAAGTCTTCCTAGGTGCCTGTGATGCTTGTTTACTGCTTCTGTATTGACCATATAATTCCTTTTCTTTGCTTTTAGTTAAAATTTGTTCTTGTCGTTATTCTCCTTTTTGTTTTTTTATTAGTGCATTAGACCTCTTGGTCTCAGTGTCTTGCTTGGACTGTGTCTGATACTTGCTGCAGGGTATGGGCGTTATAGAGTTTTTTGTTGCAATTTCATATCATTCATAGTCAAAATACAAAAATATTTTATTTTTGGCATGTTTTTGCATTATGCATTTGCATGGAAATGGTACTTGCATTAGGTTTTCTTAGATGAAATAGTGTTTAGGATTTCATATAAGAATGATTGCATTGGCATTTGAAGAGAAATTTATGCATTTCATGTAGTGGCATACCCATTTTTTCATATTCAAAGACAAATTGCACTTGGCATCTTTTGTTAGGTGTGCATATTTATTTCACCAATGATTCATAATCTCGCTAGTTGCACGGTCATTACCCTTGAGTAATCAGAACCATTAAAATTAATGCTTAACTTAAATTTGATTACACATTTTTATTTGATAGAGGTGCAACAACAAGCTTAGGTTTTCAAGTCTTTGAATAGAGTGTCATGAGTAAATTTTTCCAAGACTATGAAACAAAACAATTAGGTGTCTTCCCATATGAGAAGAGAAATCCTCGATGTAATTAGTGTTCTTAGGAGGCTCCTCTTACATAGGATTTAAACATGAGGAAGCGTACACATTTCTGGTTGGGATAGCCCCTTTCCACTCTCTCTGCAATGCCGAAGATATTTCTAGGATCTTATTCATATCTGGGGGCTTTTGAGGTACCTTTGGTGCTTTCAAGCTTCGAGCTTTGTTACCCTTCCCATACGGTAGATCCCGCTTGCGACCGTCCGCCTAAGAATTGGTTATGTTGGGGTGACCTTAGTTTCCTTACCTAGGTATCCCATGGGGTACTTGCAGAGGTTATTCTGTGAGTGTCTTATCTAGGTAGGGGTCAGACAACACAATCACTGTTGATTAAGTTGTCATTGATTCCAACGATATATGTTCGTTAATGCCAACTGTTGAGTCCTTGGTGCCCTTTTTGGAGCCCTTGAGGGTTAGTGTTTAGTTTGAGGTTGAATGTGTCAGAGGATCCCTTTTGGCCTTGTCCAAGCCCAAGCTTGAATCCCTTGGAGGCCTTGGAACAATGGAAAAATCCTTGGTTACCCATTGACTTGGTCAAGTTCCCCTCAGTTGTATCTTGGTCCCATTTGAGTCCATTATCGAGTTCCCTGATCCTGATTTATCTTTGGTTACTAGTCTTTGTGCTTCTTGTTATGCTTGTGTTAGGATTATTAATCCTCCCTTGACCATACTTTCTATTTAGATTATTTAGACTAACTTAGGAACCTTAATTAATTATTTGGGTCCACTTGGCCTAATGGGGCCACATGTACGAGTTCCTAGAGTGCGGGGAACACGGTTAGAGGTTAAATACCACTTATTGCATGTGCATGCATAAGTTTGGGTGCCTCTTAGACCAATCCCTACATTTTAGGAGCCATTGGGAGTCCAGGCACCAACCTACATCAGTTAGGTGGAGTTGGAACTAGTTAGTCTTAGTTAGCTTCCAGTTACTTTCAGTTAGTTCATAATTAGTTAGCTAGGGATAGTTATGCATGGATAATGCATGGATTCATGTGGAGTAGGCACCTTTTCCCACCTATCACACTCAGTTGGACTGAGTTAACTAGTTATTACTGATTGTATGAGTTGGTTGGAAATCTGGGAGTTGATCTATTGAAATCCAATATTGATTGAGACACCATGAGTTAAGTAGTCAATTAGGTACATTCAGATCTAGTTGGTAGTTTCGAATTGCTCCCTAATGCATTCAAATTCTTCCATTATGTAAACTATTGTAACACCAGATTTAATGAATGACAATGATACTATAAATTCTTGATCTACACTCATATGTTTCCTGTGTGGTTTGTTTTGTTCATTTTGTATCTTCATTCTCCTTTTACTGCAATCATAATTCAGAAATAATTTCTTGAAGATCTAAATGGCACTTCAATTTTAATATGGTATCAGAGCCTTATCATGCAGGTTTCATGTTTGTTTCTCTCCATTGAACATCAGAAGCAACTAGGTTTCCATAGAAGTCCCCTATGATGATTTGCTTCCTCTGAATTTATTCAGAGTGGTGGAGAGGGCATGACGGACCCTGAAAATATGTTCATGTTGAGAGGAAAAGCATGATTCTAACAATCCAAATGTTTTAGTGTCTTTTGCAAGGAAAATATACAGCTGCTACGTAGCTGTGTGAAGTTTTGTGATCTCTCAGATGGACGAATTATGGATTCTCAATCTCCTACTCCTCAAATCCTCACAACTTCAAATTATCTTGATTGGAGGATTGATATGCAGTTGTCCTTGCACAAGCATGGCTACCATAGGATAGTACTTGGAAGGGATGTCTCAGCCTGTTTAAAGAAACATTTTCTGAACCGCTTAGATGAAGCATTCGGTTATCTATGCACTTATATATCCATAAATATTCTCCTCCACCTAGAAGGTTTGAGGACACCTAGAGAAGCCTAGAAGAAGCTTGAATACTTGTTTGGAAAAAAAGATGAGCTTCAGGGACAACTCCTGGAGAATGAGTTGGTAGCCTTACATCCTAGCAGTTTCAAGACTATTGAGCAATTCTTTACTAAATTCAAGTCTCTTGCACTTCAATGCAAACAATGCGGAATAGAATGGAAGGATGAGAAGAATGTCCTTTCCATACTTAGAAAACTTGGTTCTGAGTATTCTGTATTTGTTTCTATATTTCATTCTAAGTGGGAGGGCTTCCCTGATTGGAAAATTCCTTCATTAGATTCTTTTTCTGAGTCCTTAATCAAGGAGCAAGAGAAATTGATTTCAATGGGAGTCATCAAGACCTCCAAATATCAATCTCTCCTAGTTACTGACTCTTCCAAAGTGCAAGAAAAGGGGAAATCAAAGAAGAAGGAGCCAAAAACAATTGATTCAAAGCCTAAATAGAATCAACAAACTTCTGAAGGAGCCTCCAACTCTAAGAAAAATAAGAAGCTCAAAAATAAGTTATGTCCTTATTGTGAAAAGGGTTACCATATTGAAGATTATTTTATGAGGAAGAAACTTGATGAAATGTCATCTCTTCTCAAGTAGCATAGCATTGATCCCCCACAAGGAGAAAAGAATCCTGATGAAGAACCAAAGACAGAAGATGATGAAAGGTTCCATACTTTGAAAGCTAGCCTTACAGAGTCTACAACATATATAATTGATTCTGGAGCTTCCAATCACATGGTTGCTTCCAAAGAATCCTTCTCTACCCTCTCACTTTCAAAGGGGCCTAAAATTCACATGGGAGATGATTCCCAGATTCCAACAGAAGGAAGGGGCTCAGTCGAAGCGAAGCATGGTGAGTTCGCAAATTTCCTCTATGTGCCCTCCCTTACTGCTAACTTGTTGTCTATTTATCAGATGACTCATACAGGTTCTCGCAAGAGAGTTACATTTGATTCAGAGACAGTTGAGATTATAGAAAAAGCCACTGGACAACTTATTGCGAAAGGTATTGCAAATCACTCTACCAAATCTTATGAGTTCTCACATTTCTTTTACGTCTCTCCTCCTACAACTTTATTGTCTCATGCTAACAACACCAAAAATATTTGGCATGATATATTTGGGTATCTCAATTTCAAATATCTGCAACAACTCCACAATGATAAAATGGTTGAAGGTTTTCCATCCATCCAAAATTCCAATGGAGTATGTGCTGATTGCTTGGTAGGTAAGCATCCAGAAAAGAAGTATGATGTTGGGAAGGCACATAGAGCTTCCTCTATACTTGATTTGATACATAGTGATGTAGTTGGACCTATTCCCACAAAATCCATTAATGGTTGCAGGTATTTCCTCACCTTTATTGATGATTGTTCTAGGTACTGTTGGATCTACTTCATGAAACAAAAATCAGAAGTTTTTGATACTTTCAAAGTTTTTAAGGCTATGGTTGAGAATAGTTTCAATAAGAATATCAAGTCAATAATATCTGATAAAGGAGGAGAGTATATGAAAGGATATTTCTAGAGTTTCTGTGAATCAAAGGGGATTTAAATGGAACACTTGGTTCCATAGACACCACAACAGAATGGTGTGGCTGAGAAGAAGAACAAATCATTGAAAGAGATGGCAACATGCCTTATCCATGCCAAACATCTACCTCCTTCTCTTTGGGTTGAAGCAATAAACTATGCTTCATATTTGCAGAATAGAGTGCCCCACAAGTCAGTGGTTGGGGTCACTCCATTAGAAACACTGCATGGGCATAAGCCCAATGTCTCTCATTTGAGAGTTTTTGGTTCCAAAGCTTGGGCCAGAATACCACTTAACAAGAGGAAGGCCTTCCAAGCCCAAAGTAGTGAATGCATTTTGTTGGGATATGCAGAAGATGCAAAAGCTTACAAACTGATGGAGGTTGCAACCATAAGATGCTTCATTGAAAGGAGTGTCTAGTTCGAAGAAGATCAGTTGTATGACACACCTCCAATAGCACAGGAAGCTATAACTATTTCTCCACCTATTTTTGATGATGATTATGTGCTACAGGTTTCAGATTCATATGAAGAAGATCACATTCAACATGATCATGTTATTGAGGCTGAATCTCAAGAGATTCTAGATCCAGATCCAGTATGCATTCCTAATTATAAGCCTAAGCCAAGATGGGCTCGAAATCTCCTTGATGCAGCTGGAAGTAGTGCTGGAAATACAGAAGACAAAAGAAAAACAAGGTCCCGGTATCAGAATGAACATGCTGCACTATCTCTCATAGTTCCGCTCCCTATAGAGTGGTGCAACAAAGTTCCAGGTCGGTGCTACTTGATGATGGTGAATGATCAGCTACATGGCCCGCAAAAGTAGAAACTTGATCATTCCCTACCTTCGCCATCCAAAAGAGACAAATAGAGTCATCCATTTAGAAGTACATTGGGAGGTTCACTGATGGACAATGCTACTGCATAGAGCTGCAAATTTGCAGCAGTGTTTTTGCTGAATTTATTTTTCTAAGGAGGAAGCTTCTTTCTTCTAAAGATAGCTTGCAGTTTTCTATTTCTGTTTTTTTTTGGTGGGGGGTTTCCCATGAGGTTTTCCCCTATTTCTTCGGTTGTATTAAGAAACATTTTTTACAGTCTTTTTAGATTGTATTTGGGAGACCTATGGTCTTGTTACCAGGGCCCATAGTTGTCCAAGTTAGGATTCAGGGGGGGTGTTAGGATTATTAATCCTCCCTTGACCATACTTTCTATTTAGATTATTTAGACTAACTTAGGAACCTTAATTAATTATTTGGGTCCACTAGTACCATTGGGTCCACTTGGCCTAATGGGGCCACATGTGCTAGTTACTAGAGTGTGGGGAACACTGCTAGAGGCTAACTTCCACTTACTACATGTGCATGCATCATTTTGGGCACCTCCTAGACCAATCCATACATTTTAGGAGCCATTAGGAGTCTCGACACCAGCGTCCATCAGTTAGGTGGAGTTCGAACTAGTTAGTCTTAGTTAGCTTCCAATTACTTTCATTTTGTTCACAATCAGTTATCTAGCGCTAGTTATGCATGGATAATGCATGGTTGCATGTGGAGCAGGTGCCTTTTCCCACCTACCACACTCAGTTGCACTGAGTTAACTAGTTATTGCTGATTGTATGAGTTGGTTGGATATCTGGGAGTTGATCTATTGAACTCCGATATTTATTGAGACACCATGAGTTAGTTAGTCAGTTAGGTACAATCAGATCCAGTTGGTAGATTCAAATTTCTCCCTAATGCATTCGAATTCTTCCATTATGTAAACTATTGTAACAACGGATTTAATGAATGACAACGATACTGTAAATTCCTGAGCTACACTCATCCGTTTCCTGTGTGGTTTTTTTTGTTTAGTTTGTATCTTCATTCTCCTTTTACTGCAATCATAATTCAGAACTAATTGCTTGAAGATCTAAATGGCACTTCAATTTTAATATCTTGTACTTGTTTTGGTCTCTTGATTGGTTGTTGGATGGATGACGTGGCTCATGTGTGTAAGTCCCTTGATGGGTTGATGCTGGAGCCCATTGCTTGCATTGGATGGTCTTGAGGTTGTTGAGTTCTTGTAGGTTACTTGATTCCACAAGATTAGATATTAATACTATAGCATGTGGAGACTTGTGTCTTGGAACCGACACTTATGTTGGTATGTTGGAAGCCATTCTTATGGGGTCCTTGGTGTCCTTCGAATTTTGGGTCTTGAACCCACACATATGGTGGTTTGATGGCCCTTGGATGCTATATGGTTATTGGAATGTTGTAGGATTTTGATCATGCATATGAAGCCTCTAAGGTGTTGCAAACTAGTGGTGAGGTCTTTGTACCCATCTTTTGGGGTGTTGGTACTTAGATTGAGATGAATATATATAGTGGAACCATTGGATATGTTTTTAATGATATGGAGACCTTGAATATGATGATGATATTCTTGAAAAATTCTTTGGTCCCACTTGATTGGTGGTATTGGGTTCCTTTATACCCTTAATATGATGAGTATATGTTGGATCCCTCCTCCTTGTTGACGTGAAGTCTATAAATGTGAAAACCATCGAATCCATCATGCCTTTGATGATTTCCATTGAATCCTTTGACCTTGGAACTTATGCATATGGTAACATGGTCTTTGGCACCTTTATGTGTGGAATATTTGAAGTCCTGAACAAATTGAAGAATTTAAGGGTATTAGACCAAGAATTTGCAAATAAACCCATCATGAGGAGATAGTCATTGTGAAGCCATTTTCGTTGATATCTAGAGAATATTCTAACTCCTTACGGTTGAAGAGATATAAATTTTTGAAGTTGGTGTACCCCACCTTTTTGGGTCATCCGACCAAACAAAAGAGAATTTAATTATTTGTAATTTTGAATTGCACGTGGGCCCAATTTGAGGTACTAACTTTCCTCCATGACCTATATAAATAGAATATCAAACATTTCATTTGTTCATCAATAAATTATCTCTTTGGTATTTCACAACTCTTGGTGAAAAGTACGAAACTTTGTGGAAGATAAATTTTTTGGCATCTTTGAGAATTGAATAAATTCACTAAAATTGACATAACTTTCTCATACAGAATCATACTTACAAAATTCTTGGCTCGTTGGAAATCTTGTTGCGAGGGATATGTGATGACATGATCTAGAGTTTAGTTTGTTTTTTATATTGTTTAATCATCTTATGATATTAAAAAAGGTACACAAGCATCTTGGTACAAGTGGTTTCAATTGAGTAGGATTGTTACAGGTTGCCTAATGTGCAGTTGGTCTGACTTATACCGGCCGAGTTGTATGAGTGGTTGGTTTGACTCGGGTGCAATGATTTTAGTGTGTAGTTGGTTAGACTCAGATTTACAGAGTTGGATGATGTGTGCAAGTTTATTATTTTGCATAGATTGCTTAGACATATTGTTTGGCACAGGTTGTTGGTAAAGGTTATTGGTACATGTATGGTGCATTGGCCAGTTGAAGAGTAGTGATTAGTTGATGAGAAGTGATAATTAATGCGTAGTGATCACTTGATGAGCAATGATAGTGATTATATAGTGTAGTACATATGTTGGGTAACATGTCCACAGGATCAGTACGGTTGGTGGTTCAGTAGTTCTATTTCTATGTTCATACCAAGGTGGCAAGATGGGGCAAGGAAAGGGGGTTGTAGCCTCCTTTCGGTTATAGCTGAAGAGCTAGGGAGTTAGAGGTTCCTTTAGGTTGTAGCCTATAAATCAGGGGGTTGTATCCTGCTTCCAGTTGTAGATGGAGAAATGAAGTCATTGTAATAAGGGGTTTTTTCCTCCTTCTTGTTGTTGCTGGATAATTATTATTATAAAGGCTTCCATGGTTTCCCCCCTAGGACTTGGGTTTCCATGTAAAATATGGTGTACTGTGTATCATTCTATGCTTCTTATGTGATGATGATGTGATGATGATAATAATACCCATGATGACATAATGATAATGTGATAATCCATAATATTGAATAAGTTGTTGATTGCTAAAATTGAAAAAGTAATAAACATTGCACACACTAATTTATTAGAATTTGAATGCCATTTAGATATTCAAGAAGAGAGTTCTGATAATGTTGCATCAATTGAATGGAGAATGAACATACAAACTAAGCAAAACAAACCACACAAGAAACTAACAAGTATTGCTCAGGAATTTACAGTATATTCATCATAATAATATCCGATGTTACAATAGTTTACATAGGTATAATTCAAATGCATGGGAAATGAATTAAAATCCTCCAAGTGGATAAGACTGTATCTAACTAAATCTCTAAATAAAGGTCTCCCAATCAATATCGGAGTCCAAATAGACAACTCCCTGATGACCAATAACTCCAACAACCACTGACAGCTAGGTAACTGAATGCAACTGAGTGTGGTAGGTAGGAAAAGCGCTCCTCCCCATGCAACCATGAATTATCCATGCATTAGTAGTGCTAGCCTAATTGAATGTGAAGTAACCCAATGTAACTGGGGGCTAACTAAGACTAACTAGTGCTAACACCAACTGACTAAAGTAGGTTGGTGTCGAGACTCCCAGTGTATCCTAAAATGTAGGTATTGGTCTAGGAGGCACCCAAACTGATGCATGCACATGCAGTAAGTGGAAATTAACCTCTAGCAGTGTTCCCCACACTCCAGTGACTGGTACATGTGGCCCCATTGGGCCAAGTGGACCAATTGCACTAGTGGACCCAGTTAATTAATTTAAGGTTCCTAAGTTAGGAAATAATTAATCTAATAGACATTTGACCAAGGGAAGATTAATAATCCTAACACCCCCCTGAATCCTAACTTGGACAATTGTGGGCCCTAGTAACAAGACCATAGGTCACCCAAATACAATCTAGAAGATAATAAAAATGCTACTTAATACAACTGAGGAAACAGGGGAAAACCTCATGGGATAACCCCACCCTAAAAAATAAGCAGGAAAAAAAATTCTACAAGCTATATTTAGAAGAAAGAAGCTTCCTCCTTAGAAAAATAACTTGAGCAAAACACTGCTGCAAAATTGCAGCTCTATGCAATAGCATGGTCCATCAGTGGACCCGTCAATGTACTTCTGAACTGATGATTCTGTTTTTTTCTGCTGGATGGTGAAGGTAGGGAATGATCAAGTCTCTACTTCTATGGTCCATGTAGCTGATCATTTACCATCATCAAGTAGCACCAACCTGGAACTTTGCTTCACCATTCTGTAGACAGCGAATATATGAGGGATAGTGCATCATGCTCATTCACATACTGGGACCTAGTTCTTCTTTTGTCTTCTGGAACTCCAACACCACTTCTAGCTACATCAAGAAGCTTTTGAACCCATTTGGGTTTACGCTTTTGATTAGGAATGGGTATTGGATCTGGATCTAGAATCTCTTGATATTCAGTCTCAATAACAGGATATGCTGTATGTGATATTCTTCATCTAAATCTGAAACCTGTAGCACATCGTCATCATAAAAAATACGTGGAGAAATAGTTATAACTTCTCGTGCTACTGGAGGAGTATCATGCAGGTGATCTTCTTCAAACCAGACACTTCTTTTAATGAAGCATCTTCTGGTAGCAACCTCCATCAGTTTGTAAGCTTTTGCATCTTCTGCATATCCCAACAGAATGCATTCACTACTTTGGGCTTGGAATGCCTTCCTCTTGTCAAGTGGTATCCTGACATAACCTTTGGAACCAAAAACTCTCAGATGAGAGACATTTGGCTTATACCCATGCAGTGCTTCGAATGGTGTGACCCCAACCACTAAATTAGGGGGAACCCTATTCTGCAAATATGAAGCACAATTTACTGCTTCAGCCCAAAGAGAAGGAGGCAGACGCTTGGCATCAAGAACGCATGTTTCCATCTCTTTCAGTGATCTCTTCTTCCTCTCAGCCACACCATTTTGCTGTGGTGTGTATAGAACTAAGTGTTCCATTCAAATCCCCTCTGATTCACATAAATTCTGGAAATCTCTTTTGAGATATTCTCCTCCTCCATCAGATCTTATTAACTTGATATTCTTATTGAAATTGTTCTCAACCATAGCTTTAAAGCTTTCAAAAGTCTCAAAAATTTTTTATTTTAGTTTCATCAAGTAGATCTAGCAGTACCTATAACAATCATCAATAAAGGTTAGAAAATACCTGCAACCATTAATGGAGTTTGTGGGAATAGGTCCAAATACATCACTTTGTATCAAATCAAGTGTAGAGACAACTCTATGAGCTTTCCCAACATAATACTTCTTTTCTGGATGCTACCTACCAAGAACCCAACACATACTCCATCGAAATTTTGGATGGAGGGAAAACCTTCAACCATGTTGTCATTGTGGAGCTGCTTCAGATATTTGAAATTGAGATGGCCAAATATCTCATGCCAAATATTGCTGGTGTTGTTAGCATGAGACAATAAATCTGTAGGAGGAGAAACAAATAAGAAATGTGAAAACTCATAAGTTTTGGTAGAGTGATTTGCAATACCTTTCGCTACAATCTTTCCAGTGGCTTTTTCTGTAATCTCAACTAAGCCTGAATCGAACGTGACCCTCTTGGGAGAGAATGTATGAGTCATATGGTAAGCAGATAACATGTTAGTAGCAAGGGAGGGCACATATAAGACATTCTTGAACTCACCATGCTTCACTCTGATTGAGCCCTTTCCTTCTGCTGGAATCTAGGAATCATCTCCCATGTGAATATTAGGTCCTTTGATAGTGAAAGAGTAGAGAAGGATTCTTTGGAGGCAACCATGTGGTTAGAGGCTCTAGAATCTATAATGTATGCCGAGGATGAAGAGAGACTTGCTTTTAAAGCATGCCACCTTTCGACATCTTCTGTCGGTGCTTCTTCATCAGGCTTCTTTTCTCTTGGAGGAGCAATGTTGTGCTTATTAAATTGAGCACATAGATAAGTGGACAAACACACAACTCATAGGATATATCACACAATTTACTTAGTTATTGAAGAATGAAATAGTGCAAAAATGGCTTGCAGCTGTGAATGTTTTTCATTAATCAAAGAGTAATTAGATACTAATAACAATGAAGTACAATGGCTTAAATAGCCACAAGCGATTCGAATCCACATGATGAAATTCGAATTGATTAGACTCTACTTGACTGTAGGTAACTAAGACCTTGTCTAAATCATTATCGGAGGACTCAATAGTTAATTGACCTTGTCTAAACCATTATCGAAGTTCAACGGAGTTCTAAAACAAAACTCAAGTGTCTAATTCAGTGTTAACTGAGGCTAACTAACTGTGGTAGGTGAGAAATGTGCCTCTCCTGCATGCAACCATGCAAATCTAGCACTAACTGAATGTAGAGGACTAGAACTGAATGTAACTGACTCCTAACTCAGCTTGACTAGTCACTAACTAAACTCAACTGATGAAGGTTGGTATCGACACTCCAAGTGGCTCCTAAATTGTAGGGATTGATCTAGGAGGCTCCTAAACTGATGCATGCAGGTGCAATAAGTGGTAGTAGGCCTCAATTATTGTTCCCCGCACTTAGTAACTAGAATATGTGCCCCAATTAGGTCAAGTGGACTCAATGGTGCTAGTGACTAAAAATAGACTGGATGGACTCCCAATTTAGACATGACTCCTGATTTAGACATATGACCAAATTGAACAAGGTAGGATTAATAATCCTAAACCCCCCCTTGAATGCTAACTTGGACAATCTATGGGCTCTGGTAACTAATACCATAGGTCACCCATTACATCAAGTAAAGTAAAGTAACTTCTCAATACAAGGAGTTGGGGAAAAAACCACACGGGAAAAAAATCCCCCCCTCTAATTAAACAGGTAGAATCATGATCAATCTGGTTCTTCTGTGCATAGGTATCCTGGGGCATGGAATGCGAACCTCTCCATCATTATGTCTAGAGGAATCTTCCTCTTTGGAAGAAGAATGATATTCTCAACTAAATCAGAAATATAGACAACTGGCGGATGAAGACTGGACCCATGTAGAGCAACTGAAATCAACTGATGAGTAAGAAAAGATTCTTGAGGATTCAAAACATGTGAGGAACACTCAAGAAACTGATATGTTGCAACCATGAACAGTAAACAATGAGTGGTAAAATCAGCCCCAAGTGTCAAGAGAAACTGTTCAGACAGATGCATAATGTCTTCCTCTTTACTAGTTCTATGAGAAGATGAGTATGTGATCAATGGTAGAGAAGCACTGGGACTATGGAGAGAGAATGATTGAGCTCCATAGTTTGACATAGATTCAAAAATATATAATGATTCACAAAATAAAATATCAGAAACCTCATAAGAGGAAACTAACACCAAATCCCCAACAACAATTTTGAAGAGAAATTGCGGTACTTGATTTTCACATCGGAATTGGTGAGAGCAGCTACAAGCATGACTGAAAGCTCTTGGATTTTAAAATTTGAACCAAATAATATCAGATAAGAAATTAAATCATATCTAAATAGGTTCACAACATATCCAAAACTGTGAAATTAAATCAAATCCCTAGCAACAGTTTTGTAGGATACTTGCGGTACTTGTTTCTTCACAAAATTAATGAGAACAGCTACAAGCATTACTGAAAGCTTATGAATCCAAAATATTAAACCAAAAAATATCAGATCAGATCTAAATAAGATCATATCAGATCCAATAAGGTTCATATCAGATCCAAATAAATCGTCAACCGAGCCAATGGATGCACAACTTTCTTCTTCTTCAAAATTCTGAATTTCGGTGCATGCAATCCTACAGGAATTTGCTGGAAGATCTAGATCAAGGTGAGCTAATGGATCACTTTTGTAATCTGATATTTCTTCCAAAATATCCAAGTTATTACATATTTTCACACCAGCAACAACATTAGAGGGAGAAAAATCAATTTTCTCTTCACTTTCGGAAGCAATTACTAGCAAATTTTGCACAAAATTCAAAGGAAAATAATCGGTGAATGTTTACATGGAAGTGCAGCAGTATTTTTCTTCAATATCAGGGATTCAAATGTCTTCTTCTATTTCATCCATATGAGGATATGAGATATCAGAGATCTCATAAACTTCTGGAGCATCAGGAGAAGGAGTCACTGCAAGGAGACTGTCTTCAATTCAAATTGACTGTGTAGGAGCTTCTGCTTCTTCTTCATATTGAACAACTTCATCAGAGAGAGTGGAGGCAAATATTTTTGGATCAAGGATTCTTATGGTGATGGATGTGCTCTCCAAAGTTCTATTATGATCCTCATCAATCATTCCAAAGGTTCAGTCCAATCTTGTCCAAAGTTCCTGTGGATCTTTAATAGATCTACTGAGGTAGCACAAGCTAGGAGAAAGAGCCAGTTTCATTATTCCAAAAGTTGCATCACATGCATTTAGCTAGTCATTCTCACTCTCAAAATACTCTCTACCGAATCCATCAGACACCCAACAGAGATCTTGTCTATTCAGAAATACAAACATCTTCACCTTCCATTCAAAATAGTCTGAGGATCGGGTGAGAAGAGGAACTGATGAATTCATTTCGAAGTTGTACCTACAAAACAAAAAGGGGCACCATACAGGAGGAAAACCTGCACATTTTAGGTTTTCATCACACCCCGCATAGTCGATCAAGCTTGATCAACAATTCCTTAACTTGGGTATTAAGTGGTAAACCTTCTGCTTCTGGTGCAGAGGTGGAAGGAGCAATTTTGCTAAAAAATGATCTAGTAGGAGATATGAGGAGGAGAAGTGCCTTGTCCGTCGAGGATCTGATACCATATTAAATTGAGCACATAGATCTATGGAAAAACACACAACTCACAGGATAGATCACATAATTTACTCAGTTATTGAAGAATGAAATAGTGCAAAAATTGCTTGCAGCTATGAATGCTTTTCATTAATCAAAGAGTAATTAGATAATAATTACAATGAAGAACAATGGCTTAAATAGCCATAAGCAATTCAAATGCAAATGAGGAAATTCAAATTGATTAGACTCTACTTTATTGTAGGTAACTAAGACCTTGTCTAAATCATTATCGGAGGACTCAATAGTTAACTGACCTTGTCTAAACCATTATCAGAGTTCAACGGAGTTCTAAAACACAACTCAAGTGTCTAATTCAGTGTTAACTGAGGCTAACTATCTGTAGTAGGTGAGAAATGTACCTCTCCTACATGTAGCCATGCAAACCTAGGGCTAATTGAATGTAGAGGACTAGAACTGAATGTAACTGACTCCTAACTTAGCTTGACTAGTCACTAATTGAACTCAACTGATGAAGGTTGGTATCGACACTCCCAGTGGCTCCTAAATTGTAGGGATTGATCTAGGAGGCTCCTAAACTTATGCATGCAAGTGGAATCAATGGTACTAGGCCTCAATTAGTGTTCCCCACACTTAGTAACTAGAATATGTGCCCCAATTAGGTCAAGTGGACCCAATGGTGCTAGTGACTAAAAATAGACTGGATGGACTCCCTATTTAGACATATGACCAAATTGGACAAGGGAGGATTAATAATCCTAAAATTGCTACTTGAGAAGAGAGGACATCTCATCAAGTTGCTTCCTCATACAATGTTGTTCAATATGGTATCCCTTTTCACAATAAGGACATAACTTCTTTTCAAATTTCTTCTTCTTAGAGCTGGAGGCGCCTTCGAAAGCTTGCTGATTTTGTTTAGGCTTCGAATCAGCTGCCTTTGGATCCTTCTTCTTTGATTTCCCCTTTAATTATGCTTTGGAAGAGCCAGTAACCAAGAGAGCTTGATATTTGGAGGTTTGGATGACTCCCATTTGAATCAATTTGTCTTATTCCTTGATCAAGGACTCGAAAAAAGAATCTAAAGAAGGACGTTTCCAATCAGGAAAGCTTCCCAATTGGAATGAAACATATAGACATATACAGAGTACTCAGGGCCTAGTTTTTTTAGTATGGAAAGGACATTCTTCTCATCCTTCCGCTCTATCCCGCACTGTCTGCATTGGAGCACTAGATACTTGAATTTGGAGAAGAATTGCTTAATAGTCTCAAAACTGCTGGGATGCAAAGATACCGACTCATTATCCAGAATGTGTCCCCTAATCTCATCTTGTTTGTTAAACAAGCTATCAAGCTTCTCCCAGGCTTCTCTAGGAGTCCTCAATCCTTCTATATGAAAGAGGAGATCTCTGGAAATATAAGTACATAAGTACCCGAATGCTTCATCACAATGGTTTAGGAACTTGTTCCGCTCTACCCGCTGATGAGGCTCAGCCTCCTATCCATGTATGATCTTATGGTAGCCATAATTGCGAAAGGCCAACTGCATATCAATCCTTCAATCAAGGAAATTGGAAGTTGTGAGGATCCGTTGTTCAGGAGTTTGAGAACTCATAATTTCTTCGGCTGGAATACTGCAAATACTTCTCTCAAGCTACATAGCACCTTTCAATTTCACTACAATAACACTAAAACATATGAAATGTTAGAATCATGCTTTTCCTCCCGCCATGAACATGTTTTCATGCCCCATCACAGCCTCCTCGCTGCTTTGAATGCATCCAGAGCTAGCAAATTTTCATAGGGAACTTTTGTGGAAACCCAACTGCTTATGATGTTTTATGGGGAGAAACAAGCATGAAAATCGCCTGAGAAGGATCTGATACCATATTATAATTTGAATGCCATTTATACCTTCAAGCAGAGAGTTCTAATAATGTTGCATAAATTGAATGGAGAATGAACATACAAAATAAGAAAAACAAACCACACAGGAAATGGACAAGTATTTCTTAGGAATTTACAGTATATTCATCAAAATAATATCCGATGTTACAATAGTTTACATAGGTAGAATTCGAATGCATGGCCAATGAATTCGAATCCTCCAAGTAGATAAGACTGTATCTAACTGAATCTCTAACTCAAGGTCTCCCAATCAATATCGGAGTCCAAATAGACAACTCCTTGATGACCAATAACTCCAACAACCACTGATAGCTAATTAACTCAGTGCAGTTGAGTGTGGTACTACATATGAGAACACGAAGTTCCCTTCTTCTCCATCCTCCGGAATGGGGAATGCGACTGTTGTGAGACCTAGGACTCTGGTGGACATCGACCCTCATGGGACTAGTACTTCCTACAATTCACGACCCCAATTGTTGAATTTTGCAGCTGCTTATTGTAGGTATTCCTCGGGAAGGTTGAGTAGTGGGCCTCATCATGTTCCCTCTAACACATGTCTCTTTAGGTTTGGCATACCGAACCTTACTGATAATTTTATGTCATCTTCCGTTGATCCTGGTATTGATCCTAGTGTTGTGCCTGCGGGCACTTCCATCCCTTTGCATGTTGATAGATTTGGTAGTGGCCATATTTCACCTTTCACTCCATTTGTGGGAGGAGTTTCATACCCTTCATCATCGCATAACATTGGTGTTCACTCTCACAAAGGTTACCCTAGACGTGTGAAATTTGGAGGCACAAATTACATTCCATCCTATGCTCCATTAGCCACTACACATGTTCCTTCAAATGCCTTTCTTATGACACATCCTCCTCATAACCCGCACTGTCGTTTAGGACGAGGTGTTGCCTCTAATCATGTTGTTCCCTCATCAGCCAATGTTGTTGTGTCAAAAGGTTATGTTCCTCCTTATCTATCTGGGGGTCAACCTGTTTATCAAACCTATAATTATGGTTATGTAGCACCTCATTCTGGAGATATACCAAACTATAACAATCCTGTGCATCCTTTTATGGGTCATGCAGGAGGGGGTCATAGAATAAAGAACACGTGCATATTCACATGTCTTAATACAAATAAATTTTGTAAGAGACGCTTATAATATGGAAAACCATTACTTTCAAGGATTTTAAGTTTTCTCCTAACTCATATACTTACGTACATCCATACATGCACACACAACAGTTTTGTTGTTGAGTTAGAATCTCAAAACACATAGAACTTGTATTTTTAAAGTCCATGACCTATTGATTCTTTTCTATATTCCACTATGTGGTCTTGTGGCCTTTGTATTGTTGTGGAACTTTGATTTTTTCAGCTATGTTTCAGGTATTCTAATTCTTGCAAAATTATGTTCACTTATGGAACATTGGTTTTGGAAACTTAGGGTCACAGGTCTCAAATTGTGTTGACCACTTTGTTGTGTCTACAACCTTGCAATTTTGGAGGTTTTGTTCTTGTGTCCTTTAATCCCCACAACTTTTCTATTTTAGATTCTTGCAATTCTGCAAGACGATGAACTTGCACAATAAAATTCTCTCATTTTGACCTAGATTAGTCCTCCCCTATCTAAACCCCATGTGATCCCCAAATGTAAAGTCGAATGTTTTATTATTTAATATTAAGTGAAAAATTTAACTATCTCCAAAACCCCCACCTTCCTTCATTCTCCGAGGTTCAATTTTATACAATGGTCTTTGAATTTAAATTGGCACATCTAATTCCAATGGGAAAGAAATTGAATTGTCCATTATTAAAACTGTTGGTATTTAGAACCCCATAACTCAAATTAGTCTTCATCATCACAAATATGGAACTCATGAATTGTTCATTAATGTGCCTGAGATAAATTTCAATTTGAGATTGTTTGTTGATAAACCCCTTTTGAAATTTTGAATAGTTCAAGCAAACATTTGTTCTTTTCTATGTAAAGTTTCCTTTATTCATTCCTTCTCCATGTCTCTTCACTAATTTTTACTCTGAATCCCATTATTCTCTTTTTCTTTTTGTGTTGTTTTTGTTAGTTCTTATTTAACATTCTCTTTGTTAGCTATTATTAAATGGATTCATGAAGCTATGTTGCATGGAGGCACCCCCCTCTCCACCCCTGCTTCTGAAATTCGTAGGATTCATGAAGCTAAAGGATTCATGAAGCTATGTTGATGAAGTGATGGAATGCCCCTTCATAATCTCTTGATGGAACAATCGTTAGTAAAATGAGAAAGCCCTGAACTTCATCTACCTCCTTGTGGCCTTATCAATTATGGAAACCAATATGATCCTTTTTCCTGTTGACATCTTACTAATTTTTAGATTATAAATAATGCACATAATATAAATCACTTTTGTTGGTGTTAATTGTTAAAATATTCATTATATCATATATGTTGCACATAGTAGACATCTTATTTTAGTAACCATTCATGAGTTCTTCTCTTACCATCCCATTGCTGAACAAAATCACCTCATCAATGAATAACAACATGTATGTAGCAACACACACATCCTTAATTGGTTTCTACAACTATTTCTTAAACACATTCCTGATTCTTTGTCCATATCAAGTTTAGGTTATTAGGTATGCATGAATACATTATGTTGTTCTCTAAGACTCTTTTGCGGACCACTTTAATAGATTGCGTAACTGTTTAGGATATTTTGTTGCCTGACAATGGTAGATTTTTGTGGTTATTAGTGTGGTTGGAAAAATAAATTGGATTTTAAGCATGAATGCATTTGGATATTATTGTATTTTATTAGAATTACAAATGATGAAATCTATGTGTTAATATTTCTCCTCTTACCGATTCTTAAAGGGTGCTAGCTCAATGGAAGAGCGCTTGCTTTACAAGCAGGAGGTTGGTGGTTCGATTCCATGCCCTAATGATATTGGAATATATTTCTAAAGGTAAAAAATGTAGTAGTGCAAGATGGATGCAATATTAGACGCAATACTAAATGCAAAACAAGATGTAAAAGTGGATGTCACACTAAACACAAAAGTGGATGCAAAAGTCGACCTTATGTCATATGCAAATATGGACACAAAAATGGATGTCATACTAAACACAAAATTGGATGCAAAAAGAGACTCAACACTAGACACAATTAATGACTCAAAACTAGATGCAATACTAGCTCCAAAACTAGATGCAATAGTAGATGTAAAAGTGGACTCCTAACTAGACGTAAAATTGGACATTAAATTGAGCACAAAATATGGTGTATCGATGAACATAAAAATAGGCGTAACACTAGGTGCAAAAATGGAAGGAACACTTGGCGCAAACAAAAACTTAAAATGAGACACAATATTGGATGCAAGATGGGACAAAACATTGGATATAAAACTAGACGTAATATTGAATGCAAGATGGGATGCAACATTGGACACAAAACTAGATGCAATATTAGATACAAACATGGGTGCAAAACTAGGCACAACAATAGGCATAACACTAGGTGCAACATTGGGCTCAAACATAGATGCAAAAAAAGACATCAACCGGGATGCAAAACTAGGTGCAAACCTAGATTCAAAATATGACGTAAGACAAGATGAAACATTAGGCACAAACATAGATACAAAAAAGACATAAAATAAGATACAAAATTAGATGCAAATGGGGATGCAACATTATATGTAAAATTGGATGCAAAACTAGACGCAACATTGGGCCGAAAATTAGATGCAAACCTAGATGCAACGTTAGATGCAGAATTGGACACATAATTTTATGCAAAACATGGTGCAAAATTGGGTGCAAGACTCGATGAAAAAATAGGAGCAAAATAAGACACAACATTGGATGCAAAACTGAGTGTGAAATTGGGTGCAAACAAGGATGTAACAAAGGACACAAAAAAAGATGCAATAGAAGTTGCAAAATTGGGTGGAAATAAAGGCGTAACAAAAGATGCAAAAAATTGGGCGCAAAAATGGACACAAAAATGGATGTTAAAAAGGACAGAAAAATATGCAATAAACGGCGTTTTACGAAAATGTACAATAGCGCCAGATTGTTCACCACAATTGAGAAAAAATTACACTAAAATCCGGCGCTAAATTCGACGTTAAATCCAGTTTTTGTTGTAGTGAAGGCTCTCAAAAAAAATTCGTAACTTCCCCCCTACTCCTAGAATAATTTTTACACATCTCACCGAACTGTGCAAAATTGTTATGGGAAATATTGCCAGCTGCCATGAGATTAAGACTTTCTAACAAGTCCTCGAATATTCCCTTAAGGAAAAGTGTGCGTACTACATCTTCTCGGAGGTCATTATATTTAGACTTATGCAATGTATAAATGAACCTCTCGAGATAATCCTCCAGGCTCTTGTCTTCAAGTTGCTGTATCTTGAATATATAATGTCGAGAGTCCTTAGGTTTGCAGTATTCTTGATATTTTCACAAAAATGAGGTTTTCACATCATCCCAAGTCCTGATAGTGGATTCTCCTAATCCCATGAACCATCTCAAGGAAAAATCCTTGAGTGTAGCAGGAAAGAGTTTTAGTTTGTGAGCGTCTTGTAAATAATTGTAACTCCTACAAAGGATATCGAACTCGAACATGAATGTGTTTGGGTCCTCATTACTTTTTCCATAGAAAGTAGGTAAGGAGGAAGGAGGGATGTTTTTCACGGTTACATCCTGCATTGTATCTAAGATAGGGAACCCAAAGGTAGCCTCAGTTCAATTTTCCCCTTCCCCTTATTCATTTATAACTTCATCATGATCTTCTTTTTCTCCTCGTATCTCCATATAGGCTGGATTCTTGATGTAAATATACCTAGGAAGCTCTTTTCGAGGTGATAATGGGGCATCACAATGATCTTTTTTCGGGAGAGATCTTCCTCTGATCAACCGTATTTTTATTGAATCCTAGAGGGAGAGTAGGTTCTATTGTAGAAGTTTCCATTTGTGAAATAACTGGATCTATTGAGGTTCCACAGAGAGATTTTACTTGAGCAGGATCAACAAAGTCAACAAAATTTGGATGTCCTACTAGTGAAAAAGTTGTGTTAATTGGATTCGAAACTAGTGGAGGGCTAGGGGTTTCTAATGGGTGATCCACTTGAGCTTCCTCACGAACGGGGTCCTTCAGACCTTCTACCAAGGTTTCTTCTCCTTTTATGGCTTCTCCAGTAAGATCTTCGAAGGGAGTTTCTTTAGGTTTCATGGTAGAACTACTTCCTATAGGTGTCTTTTGATACCTTTATGGTGAGTTAGTACTAGTTGGGGAATTACGTCCCCTATGGTAGTTAGTAGGGATTTCAATAAATTTTCCGGTCTTAACAAATCTACCCCGAGGATCTCTAATTCTACTCATGAAAAAATTTTAAACTAAAGAAACCTATGCTACTACTGTTGTTGGATTTGGGGGTTCCTGTTATAACGGATGCGCAAGTTCTTACTTCTCATCTTACCGCTCCCCGCTACCAACCTATGACTAAACTTCATAAAGAATTCTATTTTACCTTACAGAACAACTCCCCAGCAACAACGCCGAAAGTGTTGGGTGTTAAAATGTCTAAATTAATCCACCTATTCTTTAATTATCAACTGGGGTTGGTAAGCTTAGAGTTGACACAAAACATATGTGAAGGTAGAGAGTGTCGTGTAAATATTTTAACAAACAAATGACCGAAAGATCTTTCAAAATGAAAAACTGAGTCAAACTCCTAAAAATACAATTATTAAGTAATTGAATTGAGGTAGAATAATAAGCTAAACAATTGATAATATACTTTAATCTAAGTACAATCACCAGTTAACTATTCAAACGGAAAACTAGGGTACAAGGAGAACTTAATTTATAAGCAACTAGAAAACTTAACAAAATAAGCAAGTAGAAAACTTAATAAAGAAAACTTTAGGTTCTATCCTACAAGTTCTTTCAATAATAACACCACATAAAAAAGACAACCTAGAAACATACTAAGGAAAACACATATAACACTAAATCGCACATATAAACAAATAAATCAATTCATAAGGAATAAACATAAAACCATACAACAATAAAACACAATCAGAAACAAAACTTAAGAATAACTTAAACTTCATTCAAGGTAAAAGAAGGAAAATGATAAAACTTAAATAAATAATTTAAAACAACTAAACTTTAACATTAATGTTAAACAAAACTAGCATCTAAATATGTCAGTCAAAACATAATTCAGACATTCACAAAACAAAACTAAAAACAATCTTAAAACACATAAAAAATACTAAAAACAGAACTAAGGGTTGAATGACAGACTGAACTGTGGGTTTGAAAAGGGTGGCTGAATAACAGACTGAACATGTTGTCTGAATGACAGGTTGCACAGTTAAAATAGTAAAAACTAACCTAAATGAACTAATCTTCAGCTGAAGCCATGCAGATGTAATTCTAATGCACCGGAACAGTAAATAAACATATTTAACAACAAATTAACCTTAAACTAATTCATGAACAAAAGGAATTATTTGCATATTAAACTAATAAATAAACTAAGAATTAACTTGCATAAATTCAAAACATGAAAATAAATAACATAATTGAATCTATTCTAGATTCATGAAAACAACTTATTCTGTATTCTTGAAAACAAAGACTGAAAGTAATGATGGAAATGAAAATAACTGGAAACAAAATGACTGAAAGCATATAATTGAAAGCAAGCTATGCGCACATCTAACTAATTAACTTTCGAAATAAAACTAAGTTAATGTATTACAGAAAACAAATAGAATAGCATTTACTATAATCTAATGGAAACAAACTAGAAATTAAACTACACTGGCTAAAACAGAAAAGAAACCAAGCTAAACAAAGAAAATGAACCTTTGGTTGATGAGGGGCCCTCTCAGCAATCAAGGGTGATGCCTGACTAACTTCTACTCAAATGCAATCTTCAACAGCAATGCATACAACTCTTTATTGAGATGGTGAAACAGAAATACAAAGTTCAAAAGTAAATCACAGCAATAACTCTTCTCCTAACTCTGCTAACTAATTGATTTTCTAGGTAACTGAGCTCTCTCATAGAGGCTGCTTTATATAATGATTTACAGGGATGAGCAAGTCGACCCTTTAGAGGTCGACTGCTCTCTGAATTTAGCCGATCTTTAAAGCGTTTAATTGTTTACAAGCCAACATGCGGGCATCTTCCTTCTTCAGCGTGAACAGTCTTCAAAGGTGGCGCACAGGCTTCTCTTCAGCGTGAACGATCTGCAGAGGTGGCGCACGAGTTCCTTCATGAGTGCAACAGGTGACTGATGGCAAACAGAGGAGAGTGTAGTGGCGCATACTCTAGATCGTGGGTTGAATGCAATCAGTTCAGCGCATGGATGGTTGATGTGGTGGCGAACAAAGGAGATTTCAGGCTAGAGAACAATCTACAACACAAATTCATCACCCCAGACGCGTGGATAACATAACGTTTGCAGTTGTTTCAACGTTTTAAATGGCCGGAATTAATTCTCAGCAGCGCGCTGTCTAATGGGCGATCTGGAGAAAGTGTTGAACGAAAGGCTGGGATGTGAGATGGATACGCTGGGCCTCGATCGAGGGCGAACAGAGTGTCTATATGTTGGCGTGCTTCAGGACTGGAGTCTACAACAACACCTTTTGACATCTGGAAAACCACCAGCGAGTTTCATGCAACGAGCTGAATGATGAGCTGGACATCGAGCTGGACATGCTGTGCGAAAAGTAGGCTGAATGCATTTTGCATATTAACTTGGCCCAAAAAGATTATAAAACCTGCAAACAATTATACAAACCAATTAATACATCAAATATGTTTTAATAATGTTATTTTTAATTAATAAAACCATAAAAATGATAATAATAAAATAATTTTATATAAACCTTAAAAACACTCATACCTAAGGTTGAATAATGATCTGCTTGTCATAAAGTATACAAAAGATAATAAAATATATAGTTAAATGAGTAATTTATCTGTAAAAAATGGTAACAAATATAGGATCAACAAGTATATATATTCATTCAGCTGTCACTAAACCCATTATATTATCCATTTCAAAATCTAAAACAAGTTTAAGTAACTTTGTATAGAATCCCATTTCTTTAATTAGTAGTTTGGATAAGTAGGGCTTTCCTTTTTATAAAGAATTTGATCGTATGGCTGATATACTATATTTTCTCTTAATAGAGAATCGTGTATTAGAGAAGTCTATTTTCACATATTAAGTTACATGTGCATTCCATCTCATGAATGATATACTTTAAATAGTTGCATATCAAGTATGCAAAAAGTATGTTTAGTGGAAAAAAACAAAAATAATTTTTATTTACAGTGTCTTTGTGGTAGAAAGAGTTTGTGTTAATAACAATTTTGAAATTTTTATGGTTAAGTTCTTAGTGATTAGAAAGAAGAAAAAAAAAGTATTCCTAAAGTTTATAATGGTTACATAAATCTATATTGTTGTTATATTTCTTTTAAGTAGTGAACTAAAATCCATGCATTCAATTTACTTGTTTAGTTTAATCATTTTTTTTTGTAGTGCTTGATTTACTTTGATTAAATAGCCATATTACATTTATGAAATAATAATGATGCGATTGAAAGGGTGAAATAATAATGATGCGATTGGAAGGGTTGAGTACTAGATTTAGAGGAAGAAAAAATGTATATTTATGCAAAATCTTGATTGAAGTAATCTTTGTTTCATTTTTTAAAAATTTGTGTCTAAGCTCACGAGAATATGGTTTAATGGGAAGCAACGAGATGATTGAGATTATATTAATATGAAGACTTGTTGGCTTTCAAAACCCTTTATATGTGTGGCTATAAATCTATCCTTCGTATCACAAAGATGCAATTGCAGCATTGCTAGATGACCAATAACAACATAAATGAATGACATATAATTTTACAAATAATTGCACAATTACAAATAATTACAGTTCCTAGTTTCATTTATCTTCTAAATTATGATGCATACCCGAGGAATCCTAACACAAGATTTGGGCAATTTTTGTTTATAACTTCATTGTAAGTAGATATATTTCTAAAACAACTAAAGTTTGTGAAATGAGGTTTTTATATTTCTCTATCAACAATTACACTATATGCAAATAATGCAAAGAATATAAACACACTTTTGAACATTGATTATTAATTTAGCTTAGCAAGAGATCTTCCTCTATGATAATGCCTATATGTTATTTTAACCTTAAAAAAATACAAGGTTGTAAAACTTGGGGAATCTATACCATTGTGATAACGCCCGAAGTAGGGTTTGGCAAGAGATCTATCCTCTGTACATCTTGGCTTCCTATAATTATCGACGACCATGGCGATGGGGATACTATGGAAGGAAAATAATATTTTCCTACCATTTCTGAAGTCCCTATGAACTAACACATTTGTTAAGCTGTGTATTTGTAGAAAAATGTAATGTGCACATTGTTCAGAAACATAAGGGGGGCCATTTTCTATACAGAGTAAAATGGTTACAACATTGTGACGAGTCCATTTATGTTTATCAATTAGTTGTTTCTAGCATGTTAAAGTTGGTTGTTTGCACAAGTATGTACTTTCATTATAACGGGAAAACCACATAGAAACCATCTAAACATTAAAAAAAACATGTTGCTAACTTCATGCAATAAAAAATGGCATTCTAATTGTTTCTTAAGCTCTACAAACAATTAATAAAATTTGCAACATAAAATGTAAGGAAAGATCCTTAAACAACATATTTGTGTTTCTATATCGTATATGTCAACCCGATGTAAAAGCTCATGTCATATTTTGATGTAAAAGATCATGCCATATTCGATGTAAATTTATATTCTAACTACTATATATATATATATATATGTATGTATGTATGTATGTATGTATGTATGTATGTATGTATGTATGTATGTATATGTATCTATACATATATGTATATATACATATATGCATATATACATATATATATATATATACATATATATAGATATATAGATATATATATAGATATATATATATATATACATATATACATATATATATACATATATATATACATACATATATATATACATATATATATATATATACATATATACATATACATATGTATATATACATATACATATGTATATGTATGTACATATACATATGTATATGTATGTACATATACATATGTATATGTACGTATATGTACATATACATATGTATATGTACGTATATGTACATATACATAGGTATATGTACATGTACATATGTATATGTACATGTACATATGTATATGTACATGTACATATGTATATGTACATGTACATATGTATATGTAGATGTACATATGTATATGTATATGTACATATACATATGTATATATACATATACATATGTATATATACATATACATACATGTATATATCTATATATATGTATACATATATATATATGTATACATATATATATATGTATACATACATATATATATATGTATACATACATATATATATATGTATACATACATATATATATGTATACATACATATATATATATATGTATACATACATATATATATATATATGTATACATACATATATATATATATATATGTATACATATATATATATGTATACATATATA
>LPNX010357829.1:504930-519988 GCA_001517045.1 Pseudotsuga menziesii | reverse complement strand
GGGGGGGGGGGGGCATAAAATAATAAAAATATTGTAATAATTGATAAACTAGTCAAATATGAAGTTATAGGCTTAAAAAACGTGGGTGCATTTTATTAATACAAAACACATACACATTTTGTAGTAATAAAAAACAAACATGTTTATCATTGGTGGAAACTCAAATTTGAATTTAAAAAAAATGCGAGCACGTTTAGTGACACTATGGTCGAACCTCCACTCATGCTCACATGGCATTTTGATGCCTATGTGTCTACTTTAGACTTTGCTTCGGATTCATCATACCTATGCCTTGGAGTATGATAAAACATGGAAAATTGAACATTATATCCAAATTTTCAATATGCTCGTGTTTAGTCGTTGGTTACAGTATGCTACACACCTCCATTTTTTATGAAATTTTAGAAACAGATATGCTTCTTTTTTCAAATTCCAAATATGTATTTTTTAACCAGAATATATAATTTTTTCTTATTTATCTTGTGTCTCACTTCTCAATTCAAAAAAAATTTGTATGGTGCACTAAACAACACTGACCTCTACATGCTATAAAAAACCCATTCCAAATAATTGCATTAAGACATTCAAACACTGCACCCACACTTGACATACTGTTTTCTAGGTTTGATCACTTGGATAATTAAAAAAAATTAAAAAATATTCTTTTTATTTTTGAAAAAATAGTCGTGTAGTAGTACTATCTGTTCTCTATATGCCTATCATTTTTCCTAAGTTGATTCCATCATTTAGTCACTCAAAGGCTGCACCCACAAAAACATATACCTTATAATTTGTCCCAAAAATAAAAAGTTCCCGTTAAAAAAGATATAAATTTAGATAGTTGAGAACATTTTCAATAGAAAAAATAATATATTTGGAAACATCATTCAATTTCCGACATTTCATTTTTTTTACTCATCGAAAGATTCATTGTGTAAGTGTCTCAAAATATCCCTGTAAGTTGATGGATACTTTTTTTTTTAGTTTTCTATTACATCTAACATGTCAAAAGAGACCCTCATTAGGTTGCACATAGCTAGATATTCTGCAATATTTTCTTCCACTTTCATTTTTAGGCTTTCAAAGTGTCCTTTGTATGTCTGAAGTTTGGATTGTTCGACTCTGGATGCTTCTTCATAGACATTTTTTAACTTTTCCCAAGCATGATTAGTTGTCTTGCATTGCATGATTTTCACAAATACTGAATTTGTCAACCCGATCAGGGTTGCATTCATGGCTTTAGAATTGGCTTCATATTGATCTAGTTCATCTCTGTCTGTAGGTAGGTTTTCTGGTATCTTCTACCCTTTTTCAACAGACCTCTAACGGTTTGTATCCAAGAGACATTAGATGGCTTTTCATTATTACACTCTAGTAAACACTGTAAATAATGGAGGTATGTTGGTGGCTAACCCTTCTTGTTGATCCATACTGGTTTTTAATAGGATCTTCCTTTGAGTGATTAAACATAGTGAAGGATACTGCTGTAATACCAATTATTAGAATATTGGACAATACTGAGAGGGGGGTGAATCAATATTGTTAACTTTTAGACAATTTTAACCTCTTTTTAAAATCATAAATAACAAACATAATCAACAAGATACAGAGAACACAAATTTATCGTGGAAACCCAATTAGGAAAACCACAAACATGTTACCAAATAAAAAATTCATACCTTTGGATGAATTTATGTGCACAAGGACATCCTTAGGCATGCATTTCCAAATGTGCTCTCAAACTTCCCATGTCAAACATTTAGATAGGAAAACCGACATTTTATTCAACTTTGCAGACCTATGTTTAAGACATGTGAACACGAGATTAAAATCCAAGACCATGGCTAGATAGCGAGATCATCAAAGAACATCCCCATACCTTTTGACAATTTTATTGGCATAAAGAGAACCTTTGGTAGGCATTTGAAAATTCCCTTTCAACCTCCTACATTTAACACTTGGACACATTTCTCAAAAATGACTTCCACAAATCTCTTCCACAACGACCTTTACGCATTGATTTTTCCCCAAACCGTCTTTCCACTTCTGCAATTACCTTTCCGCAACGACATTTTCGCATTTATCTTTTTGCAAACCATCTTTTTGCAGTTAACCTTTCGCAACATTCTTTTCTGTATCGCCCTTTCGACAATCTGCGGGAACTCCTTCCTTTTTCAATTGCAGGTTGCGGGTTGCAGGTCTTCCTTTCAAATTTTAGAACCAGGCTTCGACATTTACCTTTTTCACATCGATCTTTTCATAATAGTCCTTTCCGCAATCTATGGGAACTCCTTCCTTCTGCAATTTGTGAGTTGTAGGTTGCGGGGGTTCCTTTCTACTTTTTCAAAACTTCTTCCGCAATTCCTCTCGCTCCAAACTTCTTCTACAATTGTGGATTGCGGATTGCAGGTCTGCTTTTCACAAACTCTCAAAAATGACTTCGTCAAATCTCTTTCGCAATAGTCTCCTGGCAGCTTTAACAAGCTTGAACCTTGGCATTGCAGAAATTATTCTAGACCATTGATGTTTCTCTCTCTTATGATCTGGGCCATCCAAATCTTCACTTCATAGAAACTTAGCGTTATAATGCTTCCAACTACGCTTAGCCATCTGTGTTATTTTGGATTAATCTTTTTGGACCATTTCATCAATGTTTCCTTATGATCTTATGTTGACAACAATGCCAATTTAATCAACAAACCCCCACTCTTCTTATTCATATTTATAGATTGCATTATTCCTATCACCCTCGAAGCACATTACCTAACTGATTTTTCTTATGATGCTACCCTGCCAAATGAAAAGCTTATTGGGTAGTGCATTGGTTCACTACAATGAATGTTGACTTCTTAGGCTAAGAGATGGAGTCATTGGAGTACAACTACACGTTAATCTAATAGTATTTTATTTCCATGTTTTAATTACCAATTTCATCTAAATTTAATTTAATAGTTGTATCACGATTGGAGATAACCTAATAATTATCTATGGGTTAATCTAATAATTATCCAATATAACCGCAATTAGAGTTGAAGTTAAGCTAATAGTTGTAGAAGCATTGGAATTAAGCTAATAATTGTATCTAATGGTTAAGCTAATAGTTATTTAATATAACCATGATTAGAGTTGAAGTTAAAATAATAGTTGTATAATCATTTGAGTTAAGCTAATAGTTGTATAGTAATAGTTAATTTAAAATTTAATATATGAGCAATTGCACTTCAAGTAAAATTCATGATTGGATTTGAAGTTAAGCTAATAGTTGTATCATCAATGGCATTAAGCTCATAGTTGTGTATAATAATCGATAGTTGAATTTGACGTTTAATTTTTCCAACTGTCACGAACTGTACATATCATATGCTAACTAAGCTATTTTTTATTTTTTTGAAATTGTTAATTATGAATTTTGGACGACGCCCATAGAATCAATATGGACAATACAAGTTTGTCTCATTCTTGTCCATAGATGAAAAAACATCAAATATAGTCCACCCCATAATTCTACCATGTTTGGAATATGTTCACAAGAATAAATTACTAATACTCAATTTAATAGAAATTATGGACTCACCTAGTGATGAGCACATTATCTAAGTGATTGTTCTCATGATGTTATGCTCCCAAAACATAAAGCTTATTGGGAAGTGCATGGTTTCACACCAATGAAGGTAGACTTCTCAAGCTAAGAGATGGAGCCATTGGAGTACAACTACACCTTCATATAATAGTTTTTTATTCATTTAAATTAAATTTAATAGTTGTATAAAGTTATTGGAGTTAACCTAATATTAAATCTAATAGTTATCTAATAAAACATGATTAGAGTTGAAGTTAAGCTAATAGATGTAGAATCATTAGTTATATTTAATAGTTATCCAATATAACCATGATTAGAGTTGAAGTTAAGCTAATAGTTGTAGAATCATTGAAGTTAAGCTAATAGTTGTATCTAATAGTTAATTTAAAAGTTAATATATCATAAATTGCAATAAAGTCATGATTGGAGTTGAAGTTAAGCTCATAGTTGTATCTAATAATGGAATAGTTATATCTAATAATTGAAGTTGAAGTTTAATTTTTCTAACCATCACAAAATACTTATGTTAACTAAGTTATTTTTTTATTTTTTGAAATTATTAATCATGAATTTTGGACGACACCCATAGAATCAATTTGGACATTACACTAGTCTCATTCTCATCCATAGATAGAAAAACATAGATAATAATGCACCCTAAAATTCTAAGATATGTATGCCTTATTATTTTGAAATTATTAATTATGAATTTTGGACGAGGCCCATAGAATCAACGTGGAAAGTATAGTTGTCTCATTCTCATCCATAGATGGAAAAACATAGATAGAAGCAATGTTCATTCTCATCCATAAATGTAAAAACATAGATAGAAGCAATATGGACATTATACTTGTCTCATTCTCATCCATAGATGGAAAACATAGATAATACTTGTCTCATTCTCATCCAAAAACATAGATGATACTTGTCTCATTCTCATCCATAGATGGAAAACATAAATGATAGTGCGCCCCAAAATTCTAAAATATGTACGCCTATCCACATAAAGATATATACACCCATCCACTTGACTCTCGAGGTAAACATAACAATATCTATTGAGGGTTTCCTACACACATTGAATCAGTTAATATGATAAGTCTCGCTTCAAAGTGTCAATGAGGGCATTCATAGGCGCAGTGAAGTCCATTACCCCTTTCTCAAACGTTATAATGCTAACACTCGAAATAAGAAAATGGTATGCGAATGTTATGAAACTCAAATGGTTATAATGCTAACGCTCCTATGAAGAAAATAATATGCGAATGTTATGGAATATGAAAAATTGGTAACGCCAACGTACAATTATGAGAGGGCAAGCGTTACCGTCTTAGAGTGAAGCATACAAAAAGTCAATTTACCAGCAATGGGATCCATTTTTTATTTATGATCTGGGCGTTAGGGTGTCAACAAAACCTGTGCTTTCTCTGATCGCCCATTTGTGCAGAGTTCAAAATCCATTGCGATAAGAAGGATTAATGTAACAGAGAGAGTTCGAAACCGGCTATTATATAAAGAAGTACAGCAGCTGGAGACACCGACGAGAGGAAGATTTACCCCGAAGGAAGGATAGGCGACAATGCCCCCAAAACTAGAGGACTTCTCAAATACTCCTACAAAAAATGTACAGGTCAATGTTCTTCCCTTTCCTCACAAACAAACTTTCCTGCTTCGATTTATTTTTCCCCTTTAAAATTAAATTAGAATAAAGTTCTGTATCTCAAGAGGTGCGTATGAACTTACTTGAGAATCCATACTGAGCAGGGCCACGATCAAATTATTCAAACAGATTCCAGCACAGGCGCGCAAACGTTTGATTACCACTCTTACAGCGGTACTGACACATCCAGTCGCCAGCGTGGGCGCTCGACTGGGAGTGGTAACAAGAAAGACGAATCTTTTGAACCCCTGGGAAAGAAACAGAAGGTTTCTCAGTCTTTAGTTGGAATAAATTTAGGCCAATTTGATGATAAACACATTATAGAGCTACAAGAGTCCTATAATACTGAATTGCTGAAACGCTTCATCCGCACAGCTGATCTGTATTCTAAACTCAATCAGAATGTCAAAGATGT
Source organism: Pseudotsuga menziesii (assembly GCA_001517045.1). NCBI lineage: Eukaryota > Viridiplantae > Streptophyta > Pinopsida > Pinales > Pinaceae > Pseudotsuga > Pseudotsuga menziesii. Next base: position 514,333 of record LPNX010357829.1, on the reverse strand, counting down.
TTGGGAACTGGCTTGCCAGAGGCTTTCGATCACAAACATTACGTTCCAGGATCATATTCCTAATATCGATCGCATTAGGATGGTATTCGAGAAATATTTAAAGCCAAACCAAGCGTTTATAACACAGATCGAGAGAACTGACGAACACATGGTCTCTGAAGAATTACTGAACAAACTGAGAAAGGCTAAAGAATATCTGAATGTTGCTCACGAGAAAACAACTAATTTGTGTAATATACTGGATAGAATGAAGCAGCCCACATCGAAAAAAAATGAACAAAAGATTCAAGGGTTGAAGAACAGCTGTGATGAGATCGAAAGAGAAGCACTTGATGAAACGTTGGATATAATAGCTAAATGGAAGAAGCAGGAAAAGGCCAATGGCTTCCGCGCAAAGATGGAGAAACTCAATGCTAGAGATCGATTCCAGTTTAGAAAACTTAAGGACGTCGCGGCTAAATATCTTGAACTATTAAGAAAGTACCTTAAAGAAGAAGAAGAATTAGAAACTAAAATTAAAGAGAAACCGAGAATAGCTTCAGCTGATTGGGACCAGGCCGTGGAACGGTTCTATAAAAACATAGAGAATTCAATGGAACAGTGGGTGGCCGATTTGAAACGTCTTCCCGAATTTTCATGCAAAGTTACATATACTCGAGCAAAATTGCATGAATACGTCGAAATATTTTCGTGAATTTGTCCCGAGTTGTCCCAAGAGCAACACAACGTTTGTGCCCTAGCACTCCTCACCTGAACCTGAAGACTTTCACGCTTCACTCGACTGTGGTGGAGTTTGGCCTAAGCTCTAAACACACGACACTTTAATTGCTTTTGTAACTTACATGTGCTTGTTCTTCACTAGGGTCGTTGTAATCTCCTTTCAGGGTTTGATGCTTCAAATGAGTTCTTTTTCATTCATGCTTATCACCTAAGGAATTATGGTGTAAAGCCATTCCAAATATCGTTAGGAACTACTTACTTAATGTATTATTCAATATATAAATTGTCTAAAATTCTTTGAACTACTTACTTATTTTACATGAGAATTATCGATGTTCCCAATATCAGTTAGGAACTACTTACTTATCCTGCCTGCATGAGTAGTATTCGGTATAAACTGTCTAAAATTCTTTGAATTACACGAATATGAGGAGAGTTGTCATATGATGGTGAGTAGTATACTTCATTAGAAATTTAAAATCTCCTCGTCACTTTTAATGATGTTTTAATCTAAAACAAGATTGATTATATTCATCATTAGAAGATTTGAGAACTAAAGAAAGGTGGCTCACACTCTATATATATATATATTAACAAAATTACAACTTTTTACACTATCAACGTAAAATACATATCAATTTATATGACATGGATGTGATATATGATGATATCATAGTATGATTATGTAAAATACATATCAATTTATATATCAAAATGAGAAGTTAGCTTTATATCATGGATGTGATATATGATAATATCTTATTAATGTAGTTTTTGTAGCACAAACAATATTCATCATGCTTAAAGGTCATTGTGCTTCTTTGGCATCTTTGACATGCACTTTGTAGTCAACATATAAATATTTTTGGTGTAGTGTAAAACACATAGATGTTGTTGCACTGAATAAATATTGTTGGTGTAGTGTAAAACACATAGATGTTGTTACACTTAATAGGTAACATGAAATGATGTGGTAGGTTGTTGTTGTTTTTGTTATGTGTTTTTATCTTTTGAAATGAGCTGAAAATCCATAGACTTGGCAACTAAATATCTCAAATATCTCTTTTGAATGGTTGAATAATCAATAGGAAACGTACCAGATATCAAAGGAAAACTCTTAAAACAATAAAAGACATTGGTGGATGCAGCCTTCAAGCACAAGTTTGTTAACTAGAATTCAATGCAGAAGTAATGTGGTGGACCATTATCCTTTCTTTGTCTCTTCATCTTCTCAAAATATGTATAGATATAATCTAGGATATGGACATACCAAAAATGCAGTGCTTCTTTTGGTAAATTATTATGTCCCTGCTAGGGGATATATATGATTCGATCAGGTGTATTAATCTTGCTAATTTGAAGAATTTTCTAGTTTAGACTAACGTTTTTCTATAGTGCAGGGCAAATTTTATTTACCATTTTTTAAATTATTGATTTTATTAAATTGTCATTGGTTGTGTCAAGGTGACGTTGGCTTGGATTCCAGTGCCCCAAGACCCAACAGCGGAGTTATGTCAACAATTTTTAAATGCATGTCAGTTTTTCTTTTATTATTGTCACGGTTATGGCTCCTTGGATGCCTTCTAATATTAAATTACATTACTGGGACATTATTAAAAGTATTTCATTGAAAATTGACTATTTTTTATATGTATTGCCAAGTCTATATTAAATGGATATCCAATACATTGCTTTTCCAGGGATAGACAAATCTGCCTGCTGGTCTCGGCTGAGCACTGATTTTGATTTCTTCATGCCATTTGTCCACCTCCTGGTCTGGATATTCTAGCAAGCCTCATAAAGATGGAGCTGCAGATTCCATTATGTATTGATTGTCTAGGAGATACCCTCACAGGTCAGGAGAACAACCAACTTTGAAATGTGATCTATCATTTAATTGCGTTATTAACTATGAAAACTTATTTCAATTTATAATGACAATCCAATTTACAACCTTAATGGGGGAATATGTAGCTTCCCTACTCATCCACCTTGTTATTTTTTCCTTCCCTGACACCTTTGACAAACTACACCTGCAAGCTTGACAACACATCATATCATTCATTGCAATCGATGGAGTGTAGTTGTGGATGCAATGCATGATGGAAGCATGGCAATATGATGTGAAGCTCATCATTAAGAACTGCAGTCATCTTAAACTTATCCTGTGTATATTGTTTTTACTCAATTGCCATTGTAGTTGCAGGGTTGGTGTAATTGGATGAGGGCTTGCAACATTGTTTGTTGCAAACTCACTAGGTATTGTTGGGCCTTCAAAGACTACGTTAGGACTCCGTTTTGTCTATTATTTGTTTAATTTGTATTCTCATGGAAATGCTTCAGTTGTCTATTATTTGTTTAATTTGTATTCCCATAGCAATGCTGCATATTTGGGGAAGTCATACAACTTGTTCTTGAACCTCAAGAACAAACTGCGAGTTGATAGAATGGGGGTACAAATTTACTTTTCTGCTCCTCCAATCTAAGTGTAATGTTTGCATTTCTTGCTTTGAGCGTTGGGTAAATTTGTCTCTTCCATGACATAGATTTGAGTATTGGGTAAATTTGTCTCTTCCTTGTCATAGATGAAGCCACATAAATACCAATGTAGCAAAAACCATAGTAAAGCCTAGGTAAGCCTTTGCGCATTTAAAGAAACTGGTTTCTTCTATTTACTAGGTCATACCTAAGAAAGTGAGAATAATGATTTAAGGGTTTAATCATTTGAACTATTTAGTACCTTTTTATGCTTACTGAGGAAATCCAGAGGTAATTAACAGGCTGAATCAAGGTCTAATAGTGCCAGGTGTTTGTGCGAAATAATAAGAATATTGTGGATGTGAGAGAGATGTTGGACACATAAAATACCTCATTGGTGCAGCAGGCCCAAGCCTCTTTGGCTCTAAATCTACATCTGAAGACGTCACTGCTGCTTGCAAACTTGTCTCTCTAACTACAATAATCACTGGTAAGAGTAGGCTTCCTCTGGTAGTTTGTCTCACGTTCTGTGATATATTTAATTTTCTAATTCACTTGATTAGGGTTTAGTTGATGATTTCTGATTCAAATATGTTTGATGTATAGGCGCCACCTCTGGAATTGGAGCAGAAACAACAAGAGTGTTGGCTTGGATCTCCATATTCAATAGTCTATAAGCTAACTACCTAGATTTTGCATGGAGACTCATACTAGCCATGAACCAACCATATCTACCACCTGGAAAAGAGAAGAGCTCTTCTCTCCTATCCTTTTCCCTTGGGAGACCTATTCAACCTAACAAAGTGCAGCAGACCTCGTTGTAGCCATACCTATGGGCATCTCTACCTGAGCTCCTAGAATCGAGTTCCCACTAGCTCTACTCTGGTGTAACTGGGTCTCCCCCTGCTCTATGGTGATTGGTCATAGTTGCCCTGGCTTGTTCTGCTTGGGAATCAAAGCCCCACTCTTTGTCAAACCTATCAAGGGAAAAGCGAAAGAAAGACAGAACTGAATAGGGGACTTCAAGCTTCGGTCTTAGAATAAATAATTTTGTTTTCTGACGATTGATCAGACAGTTTGAGGTTTCTCTGCCCCAAACAAGGTGACGTCTTTAGCAATACTAGGCAATAACGACTTAAAAAACCAATGGGATAATCGATGATCTGTAAATTTAGCCATGACATCTTCTCCACTCATGAATATTATGATAAATGTGGGTATAATTATTCTGTCTTAACAATTACAAGAGTTCTATTCCAATTTTGAATGGATGGGTAACTGGAAGTGAGTGAAAAATACCATTTCAATGGGAAAAGTTGTTATGAGATTCACGAGGAAACTCAATAAACCACTTAGTTACGGTACACAAGCCTCAAGTGATCAATGTGTATCTATGTCTATATACGATGTAGTCTCCTTGATTTGGATAGTGACGCAGAGTGAATTCCAATTCAATAGCCTATAGGTACCTTATGTAAGAGCTAGTTTTCAAGCCATAAGCAAAGGTACGCAGGTGGAAGAATATATTCTCTCCATGCATGGACCCAACCACAACTCCCACCTTTTCATTCACAATTCTGCCCCGCCTAAACCCAAGGTACGTTCCTTATAAGGATCTGTCCAAGTGAAAGGGAATAGAATAGCATAATCTTTTCCGACAGCCTTGAGCGAACTAATTCCCCTAAAGTAGCAGATAGTGCATGAAAAGTGCATCAAAGGATAGATAATGGACTCAGAGTTACGAAGTTAGTGGAATTCTTATTTATCCCTTATCCCAGACCTCCAAACTCGGGCTACAGTTAAAGATGGGCTTAATACTATATCACGCACGTTATCGTGCACACCAGGCTGAGTTAGTAAGGGAGATCCAGAGTATTATGCTTGTGAGTCAAATAGGAATATCAAAGCAGCAGCAGATGTAAAATCTCGTATTTGGAAAGAGATTCACACTGCATAAATCATATTGATGGAGTTGGATCTCAGCTCCTTTGCATCAATAAAAATAATTTCCACAAACTTTGAATCCCGTGGCTTCCCGTCGCTCAATATTCTTATGTGAGTTCTAGTAAATTTTAGGCATAATTTATGTTATCCATGAAACCTACCGAAATAAATTTGATACCTTGAAGCATGCAATAATTAACTGTGTATTTTCCTGTATTCCACCGTGTTTCTTGTAGAAACAATGCAGGAAAGTTTTGTCATGAATTCCAGGTATCTCAGGACAATTTTTAGATGACTTTCGCTATGAACCATCTCGGTAAGAGGAGAAACATGCCTGTAATATTTGTAAGATTGCAATATTAAATTAGTTACAATATCTCTAAGTTTAAAACCCTACACTGCTCTGACTAGCCGTGCTTATTTGCAGGACACTTTCTTTTAACCAAGCTGTTACTAAACATAATGATCCAAACTGCTAAGGAAACAAGCATTCAAGGAAGGATTATAAACATTTCATCTTGTATTCATAGCTGGCTGGAAAAGAAAGAATCCAGTTTGACCAGTTAAATGATCCTAAGAGGTAAAAGCCCTCAAGTATTAGGTTTATACTACCTTTTAGTACCATATTTAGACCTGAGTGTTTAGATATCGGTCTTCTATCTAAGATACTAATCTTGCAAGAATTACAGCTACGATGCCACCTGTGCATATGCTCAATCTAAACTAGAAAATATTCTACACACAAAAGAACTTGCCTTGAGAATCAAGGTATAGTGTTGGAATCTTTCCCTAAGTTTCTTTAACTACTCAAATAAAAAATTTTCCTAAGGTAAACATTTAACACAAGCTCATCTAAAATGCAGAAAATGAGGGCTAATGTAACAACAAATTCTGTTTATGTTGGCATTTTAAAGACCAGACTTACTAGAGACCGTGAGGGACTTATCACAGGTGATGACTATGTCATGTTTATCTTTGCTTTAATCTTTGTATTTTTTGCTTGGAAACTTTGCAGGGAAAATTGATTAAAGAATTACATTTTTTTTAACCTTATTGAGGGTAAGGTGTGTACTTGGATTCCCAGTTATTAGTTAAAACATTCCAGATACACAAAATTGCTTACCTACAAAGAGAGTATGCATAGGTTTTAACAATATTGAGGTTGCATGCACAATAACCACTGAAGGCCCCAATTACTATTAAGAAATATGGCTTGCAGTGAATCATATCTGCAGCAGTGGTGAAGGTATTAACTGACTGAATTAAAAGTGACCTAGAGGGGACATAATAATTCATAGCAATTGAACCAGCTTTAAAATGTCATACATCATTTAATTGGGTTATTAACTATGAAACAATATCAAGATAATTTGTGGAACTTGGAGCAGTTTCTTCCTGTCTTGAAAGATTTGCGGTGATTTCTTCGTAGCATTTTTCAACCTGCCAGTGTGACAAATGGAAATGAATCGAACACACTTGAATCAGTAAAAGTTGGTAAAATCCTCAAGACTCGGCCCTCGAATTTTAGTTACAACAAGCTCAAATCAGCAAATGTTAGTAAAATCCTCAAGACTCATCCCGGAGACGATGAATTTTTCAAGCACATTCAGCGGAAAATTCAATTGAGTGACATCTAGCACACAAAATTGAATGAAACGTTCTCTCAAGTACGCCAATTTAATCGTGGGTGATTTCCATCTTTTTATAACGTTTAAGTTGTAAAATTTTATGTGGTACTGTTCCAAAAGAATTCTTAAATATGCTGATCACTTTATTTTGGTATAGAGAATCAAAGATTATGCGAGACTTATTTTATTTTGCTAATATATTTCTTTCTTGGTTGATGACAGTGTCCAAAGGAATTTTATTGTTCAAGTCTCGGTTGAGAAATATTCTTGCAAAAACACAATTAAGTTTTGTCTTTTTATGCCTTTAGAATTTCTAAAGCATCACTGGTCTTATCTTCTGTGTAACCCTTAAGTTTATTTTTTTCGGGAGAGACTAAACCCTCAAACTCTGCATTGCTAGAGTAGTATTAGCATGATGGAGATATAGATAATTTTCTCTGCAAATTTTACATTTCTCCATTCCAAAAAGGCTCTTTTGTCTCATCTTATTCTCTTTTCTATGTGATTGTTGCACCTCAAATTTATTGGGGATTAAATTCTGTGATACTTACCTGTAGTGTTTTATTTTGGTAAAGATTTCAAGATATTGAGATCTTTTTATCTACAAGAGAGAGGAATATTTTTTAGATCTAGTTTCACAATTGAACTAATAAATTTAGTGAAAGGAAACATCTTTGTTTCTCAGTTCCTTTAATATTTATGATTTGTCCTATTATCTGGCATTAAGTCTACATTTTTAGGAGTTTCTTAGAGATGTAAAGGGGTCACTTTAATCTTATTGTGGAAGACGAAAATTTCTCTTTAACTATTATATTTGACTTGGTTGGAATCAGTGATGAACTTGCCAAATAAGGAAAGAAATGAATGTAATATCTAAAAAAAGTATTTGTTGATTTTAACAAAAAAAAATGCCCCACTTATTCTTGTTGAAAAAAAAAACCTTATAAGCTATTTAACATTTTTTTAATTTATTGACGTCTAATAATGATGCTCAAAGTCTAGATTTAGTATAACTTGGGTTTCAATGTTGGGTTTCAATGGTTGGGATATCCTTTCATCTTATACCTTGTTAAGGGTTGTACACTCATATTTGTAATATGTGAACTCTGAGGTGTTTCTTAGAGGATCTTGGATGTGTAGGTGCAATCTTACTGCTATCTACTAGAATCATCATTCATGGCTTTAGTGCAAGTTATTTCATTCAGACATTCAATGTGGATAAAGGTACTCTCCTTTGGAAATTTATGTACACCTTTCTTTGTCAATTGCATATAACAATTGGGAGTTTATGTAATGCTATTCATACATCACAATACTCCAATATTATCTCTTGCAGTCAATGCATACTTTTGATCATTTAACCAGTGAACAATACTAATTTCATTACACTCTTATTCTTGGACTTGAATGTTAAAAGAGTTGATGGTTGACTGCATTGCTGGTCATTTGCTTCTCCCTTGCGCTTATTGAACCCTTGCCTATTTGGCCCTTTTGGGTTTGTGGTTACCTATTTCTATTTTCACCTTGAACTCTTCTATATTTTTTCTATATTTTTTTCAGTTCTTACATAGATGCCTTCTCTCCCATTTCTTACTCACTAATTTACCTTTTACAGTCCCATTGGAAATATGATGACAAATCGTCTTCCATTGGTTAAAGAACGAGCTACAAACCAAGTCTTGGAACCCTAATTAACCGTGTTGTGCAAAATGACAATGCAAACAACATCCAAGGTAATATTGCTTGTGAATACTTGTAATCCTGGATAAATTAGCTACAAACCAAGTCTTGGAACCCTAATTAACCTTGTTGTGCAAAATGACAATGCAAACAACATCCAAGGTACTATTGCTAGTGAATACTTGTAATCTTGGATAAATGATAATTCCAAAAGGGGAAACAAAATTTCTTCTTCCTAACTTGCTATTAATGCTTGTTTTGTTAACCATGAGAATCTATGTTGAGTCCTGACCATAGGCTCTAGAAAAGTAACAGGTGGTTCAAGCCCAACTTCTTGTCTGGAAAGTGAGAGCCTAAGTATATAGATCTTTCATCAAGCTGAAAGTGGTTAATCGAGATATCTTGAATAAGTCTTAGTAGCACTTGCAACTTACCAAGTGGAGCATAATCTGGCACAAAGAAGGTGGTGAGAATCTGGCTATAAGAAATTAAATAAAATGTTAAGTAAGCTCAAAAAAAATATTTGATACCCAATCATAAAGAGTGAAAGTGACCACATGCAGAGAATTTGATTACTTATTCTCTTGATGGACTTTGCTTGTTTGTGATCACCATCACTACCGATACAAGAAGATAATGTGATGGAAGAAAACAGAACCTTCTAAACTTTAATTGACTATCCTATTAAATGACTCAATCTAAAGGATTATATGAGAGATATCCACAATTTTAATTCATAATACAATTGTGGAATTATTACAGAATTGAAAACTAATTGATCATAAATATGCCCCACTACTCTTGCTAATAATTTTATATCAACCTCATAGCAACTCAAAATTTAAACAATTTTAATATAGGAGTAATATTCAAAATGCTCTTGCAATGTCTTTTGTGTACATTTCAAACCATAGTAGCATAATTCGAGTACGAATACGGATATGAGTACGATT
>LPNX010357829.1:457660-504377 GCA_001517045.1 Pseudotsuga menziesii | reverse complement strand
ATAGTTAAATATATGCAATATTTTTAATGAAATATTAAATATCAACCATTAAACTTAAAAAAAATCATTCTTTTTTAAACATATTTCTTATAACCAAAACTACTCTTTAAAAAACAAAAATATATTGCCCTTAGTATAAGAGAGAAAACTCTTTGTTATTAATAGTTATTATTTATTTTAAGAATAAAGTAAATAATATTTACCATTATTTACATTTAGAATTAATTAATTAATGTTTAATTTGTATTAGGGTTAACTTTGACTCCCTAACGAGCAAGGATGTAAGTGGTTTTGGGCACATGATTATGGTAACCAATAAATCTAGTGCTACTATTATATTTGCATATTTATTTTTTTGGCATATTTTTATTCCTATTAAATTGAATTACAAAATATAAAATTGAAAGGTATTTATTTTATATTGTTTTAATAATTAAAATTTGGCTTTTTAAAATCAATTTTCAAAATTAATCTGTATCCGTATTAAAAATAGATTGAATATTCAAAGAATTCAAATTTGTTGGAAATTTCGGTACACAAAAGGCCAATACCACCCAATTATGCTACTATGTTTCAAACCATCCACAATGATAATATGCATATAATTTTAGTTTGTGAACACCACTTTACACTTGGTCACATAACTAATATCTCTAGGTCAGGTTAGATTGAAAGGAAACATAACCCTTTTGATCTTTCCACTGCAAATATATTATTACAATTCAGTCACAAAAGCATTGCAATACAGCCACAAAAGTGAAGACTTGGCATGATCCAAGAGAACAAGTCTAGTTTCTGCATATCGTCCAATGCAGTTGGACCTCCAAATGAATCTTCCAGAAAATGGTCAGATATAGAAGCAGCAACCAAAAGAAGAACCAACAGCTGGAAAGAAGATCTTATCTGACGTGTTGATAAAAATAGCGAATAGATGATTGAATTTATCTGATCTGTTTGATAAACACAGGGAATAGGTGATTGCAGTGGCCTGCGCACAATGTCAATGTTTGTGATGTTTTATAAGGCTTTTCCTTCATGCCCAAATGCAAGTGCGTGCATCCAAACGACCTCAATTTGGCATTTAAAGAGAAGAATATAACGAAACTCCAAAAGAGTGCGAAGACCTAATAAACTCTTGATGCCGTGTATGTATATTATTAAACTCTAATTGTACATTTTGTATATTATATTTAAATATATGCTATTTATATTTAAATTGCACAAAGTAACCACGATTTTGGAGCTATGTAGATATGAATTTTATGTTGTTTTATGACAAAAAATTGTATAGAATTTTACCTAGTGGGCTTAAGCTCGAAAGAATAAGGGTACTTGTGCAATCATGTATGGTTAGTTTATCTTTTGGCAATGTCAAGAAGTAGCAACAAATAATCTAGTCATTTATTAAAAAAAAATAGTATTTTCATTATTTAGAAATAAAATATGAAATTATATAGTAAAAAAAAAATTGATTATTTGTTTAGGAAAATTAGTCTAATTTTTTTTTTTTTTTTATAAATTCAACTTATTTGTTATTTGTTTTTTTAATATGTTTTAGAACCTTTTCATTTGATTTTTTAAAAATGTGCTAGAACCTTTTCACAAAGAAAACAAACAGAAAAGTCAATCAAATATATTAGTGGATTGCAAAAGTAAGGAATCTGTTTTTTTAATGACATCAATGAATGTGTAATTTTTTTAGTTTTTTAATTATTATTATTTTTGTAAAATATATATATTTTATTTCATTTACATTTTTAATTCAATAAATCATATATGTTTTTTTTTAAATCTGTATATATTTTTTCATTTTAATTTATTTTAAAACTAGATTTAATTTTAAAAATCTAACAATATAACTTGAGTTTTAATGAAGTTTAAATGTGGTATAACCATGTAGATATATACCATATTTTTTAATTAATAGCATATAGCAATGAGAAAGTAGGGGTTCACATGTAATTTGAAAGTGTGTTATGAAAGTTGTGGTTTTATTTGAAGGATTGGGGAATGGCTGGTGCTCACAAATTATTTATATCTTTATTTCAATTGATGAAAATCTCAAGAAAAATTATTTATATCCTTATTTCAATTGATGAAAAGCTCAAGAGGACTGGTTCATCCTTATTTCAATTGTTTCTTACAATGGCTAGCATAACCCTTCCACTTATAGAACCGTTTCAATATTTAACAAGGAAATTGGTGTAGTCTGTTAACTTATGATAACAATAGGTATGGATATATTCTTGATAATAAATTTTTGAATAAAATTTTAGGTTTGAAAATATATGCCTTGTTCTTCATATGATAAATGTTGTTCTATTTAGGAAAAGGACATACACAGAATAACTTGATTTTCAACAAACACTTTAGCGAGCCTATATAAGAAGATGGATATTGCATCCAATGTTATAAACCAGCGTAGATCCAAATCCTAGGCTCTATCAAGCGCTAAGAGGGATCAAATCTGTTCATAGGTATCCATTGATTTGATTCAAACCAAAAGACACGTCTTTTTATTTAAGGTTCACATATAATATTTAATATTATTTATGGCCCACATATAATATTTATTATTATTTTTTATTTTGTTATGAACTAACATTACAACATTTCCTCATACATGGTTTTAAAACCATATGCAAGGCCCCCCTACAACCATGGGTTGTTTAGTAGGCCTTGCACATGGTCTTAAAACCATTTGCAAGGCCCTCCTAAACCATGTACAATAAAACTATGGGTTGTTTAGGAGGCCTTGCACATGGTTTTAAAACCATGTGCAAGGCCCTCCTAAACCATGTACAATAAAACTATGGGTTGTTTAGGAGGCCTTGCACATGGTTTTAAAACCATGTGCAAGGCCCTCCTAAACCATGTACAATAAAACGATGGGTTGTTTAGAAGGCCTTGCACATGGTTTATGGTTTATGGTTTTAAAACCATGTGCAAGGCCAACATTTTTTATTATTTTGTTAAGTAAAAACATTACAACATCTCCTCTATATTGTGTTTTTTTCCTCACCCATATTTTTTACAGATAATTAGATTTTTACTTTTTTATTGTTTTGTTAGGTAGGAAGATTACAACATCTCCCCCATATTAGGTTTTTTTCTGGCCCACATTTATTTTGGCCTATAATTTAAAAAAATGTTTTTTATTAATAAAAATAACTTTGCGTCTATCCGACATTTATTTTTTCCTATAATTAAAAAATATATTTTTTATTAATAAAAATAACGTTACGTAACGTTACATAATGTTACGTAACGTTACAAGATCTCCCCCATACTGGGTTGTAGAGCACCTCTCGGTGCAATTATGTTGTCATAATTTGAACCAAATTATTTATATGTTACGAGAGTTATATCTTAGAGTACATTATGAGGTTTTTAAAATATTTGAATTTTCCCCCAAAAAGATTAGCATTATGAGGTTTAAGGAGAGTTCAATATTGATGACAAAATTCAATAAGAATTATTGATGTTTACCTCTTCTTGTTGATCATATGAGATGAGATAATGCACCTTACAATAGAAAATGCATTTTTCTCATCTTTAGATTGATTTGTCTTATAACAATAGCTATTAACAATGGTGGGGACATTGCCACCTCGTGGCTCTTGTTTATATTGGTACAGTGGATATGTCGACATGAAGAAATGTGGACCCCATAAATACATTGCTTCTCTTTACTAAATTATTCTACACTCCATTAGAATTGTAGAAAAATTGGTTGGCTAGTGATGAGTTGTTATTTCCTCTTGTAATGCTGATATATCTTTATATAATTGTATTTTATTAATAAGAAAAATAAGTTGATTTACTCTATTTATTGTAGTAATGCGTGCATACTGAATTGGGTAATAAATTATAATAGAATTAAATAATTACTAGAAATCAAATGGTTTTATTAATGATTAAAACAAATAATGCATAATTTAACTATTAAAATGTATTTCCCATTTTATTTCCAATGTGATTTCTAATCGTCAAACATGGACATGTACCTTCAAACTATGCCATTTATATTGATATTAAGATTAACTCTGAACATGATTATCATTCATAAACTTATTATTGTGAATTTTAGAACAAATATTATTCTTTAACATAATTTTGAAAATAAACAATATATTTGTTAGATACTCTCTCATCTATGTTTATAAGATTTAGTTTACTTAATATTTTTCCTATATATGCAACTTTTATTCATTAATACAATTGAGTTGAGTGCGCATCTCCTTCTATCTGTGCGAGCCTTTGTGCTTTGCTGGTTTTCCTCCTTGGTTTCTTTAATTTGGTATCAGATCCAAGTTGAGGGCTGTTGTGAAGGAACCAAAAATTCGTTGAAGAAGGTGATGTGTGAGATCCACTGTTTGTTTGTTGTGCAGAAGTTGAAATTTAAAAGCTTGAGTGATGGGCGTGAATGTGGATGCCTGAGAGCTGCAACTCGACCTGATCAGCCTGAGAGCTTGAGTGCTAGGCGTTAGTGGATGCCAAATACCACTTTCATGCATTTTCTCAATTTTTTGTTTTGAAATGCAACTCAGCCTGATCATTTCAAGAGAAATCGCTGCTAAATTGAAAATTGTTGTGATTCTAAATTAAATTGCTGTTAAATAATTATTTTCATTGCTGCATGGAGCAAATCCACCTGAAAACAATGCGCAATTGGAAATTGTTGCTTAATAGAGAATTTTTTTTCTCCATGAAGAACTTCTCCAAGATTTACAGCACTGTCGAGAAATTGTTTGATTTTTTACAGGAATCAATTCTTTGGAGAAATTGTTTTTCTCTCCTCCATGTTTTGGCCGGCGCTATCTCTGAACAGAGCGGCGGCACTCTTCTTGTTTGCAGCCTAAGCGTTGACGACGCCTTTTTTGAAATAGAGATGAGTGCCTAAAACTCCTTCTCTTGAAGATCTCTGTGCACTTGCAACACCCTTCAACAAGAAGAAACGAGTGCTGATATATCCTTGTCTTATACCATTTTTTCTTGACGCTGACTCACCTGCAGACATAAAGTGTCGATTTGTTGGCTTGTTTGACAGTGAAGAGGTGAGCCAATATTTTGTTTTCATGTCTCGTTAAAATTATTTTCCCTACAGTAAATTGTTTTCCTTACAGTTCTGTGAAAATGGCCAACATGTCATTTGTCGACTTATATATTACTGAATCATCAAAATTGAATGGGGGGAATTATGTAAATTGGAAATTCAAGCTAATTACTGCACTTGAAGCTCTCAATTGGTGGCCAATAGTGAAAGGGGATCAATAGAAGCATTCATATCCGTTGTCTCTCTTAGATTGGAATTTACATGGGAAATCCAAGCAAAGGTGTTGATTCGTATGTCTATAAAAGAAAATATAATACCTCACATCAGAAATTGCAAGACATCCAAGGAGACATGGGACAAACTGAAAGGTTTGTACGAGACGTTAGACTTTAATCGAATTTTGTTTTTAATGACTGAATTATTGTCTATCAAGATGGATGTGAATGAATCTATGAATCAATATCTCTTCCGCATCAAATATTTTCGAGATAATCTGGGTGACATATGTGAAGAAGTGTCTAGTATTGATTTGGTATCTATTACACTAAAAGGTCTATTGCCAGATTACAAAGTGTTCATCTCAGCTCTGGCAGCAAGACAAACCCCTCCTACATTTACAGAGCTTGGTGGAACCTTGATACAAGAAGAAGAAATAATGAATATTTATGAGCCATAATATCAAATTGCAAATCAGACACTAATGACAAGAAGCAGATACCCACACAAAGGAAATCACTGGAATACACATAGAGGGAAGTTTTGTGTAAGACACAGAGGTATGTCACACAATGAATCTAGTGCTAATAGAGATGTTGTATGCCATTATTGTGGAAAATCAAGTCATATAACTAGAGACTATTTTAAGAAGATAAACAATGATTCCAATAATAGATACAAAGAACATAATGGAAATTATGTTAGAAAAGACACCCCTAATGTTAATGGATTTAAAAACCTAAGACTATTTATATATGAACATGCTTTGTCTGTTGAGACAGATGATGCAAATGCATGGTTTATAGATTTGTGTGCTTCTGCCCATATGTCTTATAATAGAGATTGGTATGATGAGAATTATGAAAAGTTTAATGGCACACACATCTATTTGGGTGATAACAAGTCTCGCAAAGTCCTAGGTTACAGAGTGATAAGTGTTAATCTACTTTATGGACAGTTTAAATAGATACATAATGTGATGTATGTTCCAGGCATCAAAAGGAACTTAATATTTGTTTATGCTATCACCGATATTGATATGAAAGTTGAATTTTATAATATAAGTGCCATGTTAAATATGTCCAAGATCATTACAGGGTTATAGTGACAGGATCCAGACTTGGTGGATTATACAAGCTGGATGCAATCAAGGGAAACCATCAAGCACTAGTAGCATCATCTATTTCAGATGTCGAATTATGGCATCAAAGGTATGGACACCTCAATCACAATGAACTCACGTTATTACAGAAAAAGTCTATGGTTGAGGGTCTTCCTCTCATAAAAAATGATCATATTGAATGTGATGCATGTGCACTTGGAAAACAATAGTAAAATAAATTTCCTAACCACGAAGAGAAGAGACAGACTAAACTTCATGAACTAATACACACTGATGTATGTGGACATATGCAGACTAGATCACTTGGTGGTGCATGGTATTTTCTAATATTTGTTGATGACAGATCTAGGTTCAAATGGGATTACTTAATAAGAAGGAAAAGCGATGTTTTCGAATACTTCAAGGAATTCAGACTACAAATTGAAAAGAGGACATGTAAATACATTAAAATCCTTAGACCGTATCAAGGTGGTGACTACACTTCTAGAGATTTTAAAATATATTGTACATAAAATGGAATCCAACAACAATTCACAGTCACTGATACACCTCAGCAAAATGGAGTTGATGATAGGAGAAACAAAACACCGGTGGAATGTGCTTGCAACATGTTCCAAGGTAAAAACATTTCTAATGGATTTTGTGTTGAAGCAATTAACACTGTTTTGTACTTAAAGAATAGGAGTCCAACAAAGAAATTAGAACTTCAAACCCCATTTGAAACCTTGCATGTCTATAAACCTAAAATTAGTCATTTAAGAATACTTGGTTCTAGGGATTTTGCATCCATACCTAAAGATAACAGAAGGAAATTTGGTGCAAAATCCATTGAATGTATCTTTGTTGGCTACTGTGATGATTAGAAAGAATATAAAGTATTTCATCCTAGTTCGCACAAATTGATTGCTAGTAGAGATGTTGTATTTCATGAAAATACATGTATATGTAATAGGATGAATAATGCTGATGAAGAACATATCTTAGGTGATCATGGAAAAATAGATAAAATTCTTCAAAAAGTGCAGGAACAACAACATGTGCAAAAACAACAATTTTAGGAATAGGAATCAAACATGAGTGATACTACCTCAGATGATGAAACAACAAAAGATAGAAGAATCATGGATGGAACTCCAACAGGTATTGTTGTACCTAGAAGTTCAACTCGACAAACTCATCCTCTAGTAAAGTTTAGATATTATGCCTTGATGACTAATGTAATGAATGTCATAGAACCATTAAATTATGAAAAATCAAAAGATAAGGAAGAATGGGTGATTGCAATGAAAGAGGAATATGATTCTATTACTAGAAATAAAACTTGGGAATTAGTAGAATTGCCCAAAGATAAAGTACCCATAGGATCTAAATGGTTGTTCAAATCTAAACTTAAAGTAGATGGTAGTATTGATTAATTTAAGGCAGGATTAGTTGCAAAGGGTTATTCTCAACAAGAGGGGATTGACTTTGAAGAGACATATGCACCAATAGCTAAATTAAATACTATCAAATTGCTAGTTGCATTAGCTACTAAACATAACTGGAGAATACATCAGTTAGATGTCAAATTTACTTTTCTAAATGGTGATTTAAAAGACGAAGTATACTTAGTGTAGCATGAAGGATTTGTTCATAAATGATAGGTGCATCTTTTGTGCAGGTTAAAGAAAGATATCTATGGACTGAAACAAGCTCCTAGATCATGGTATATCAAGATTGACACCTTCTTTAAACAACAAGGGTTTCTCAAAAGTTTTTTTTTTAGTTTATATATTAAAGAAGATAAAGAGGGAAATGTTTGCTTGATATCCATATATGTGGATGTTCTTATCATTATAGGTGGAGCATATCAATTAATTGTAGATATTAAAAGTAATTTGTCATAGAAATTTGAAATGAAAGACCTTGGTGACTTACATTATTGTTTAGCTATTTATTTTTGGAGAGAATCTGGCAAAACATTTATCACTCAAAGAAAATATGCAAGGGAAATCCTTAACAGATTTCAAATGAGTGAATCAAATCTGTATCCACTCCTTTGGATCAAAATGTCAAATTATACAACAGTGATGGATCTAAAGAAGCAAATTGTAATTTGTATCCTCAACTAGTGGGTAGTTTGAACTATATCACTACTACAAGTCCAAACATCTCATATTCTATTAGTATCCTTAGTCAGTTCGGATAAGCCATGTGAAACACATTGGAAAGATGCAAAGCAAGTACTAAGATATTTAAAAGGAACAATTGATTTTCGTCTTTTATATACTGATGTATCTGATGTTCAGTTGGCAGGTTATTCTGATTCTGACTGGCAAGGAAATCCCGATGAGAGAAAATCCACTTTTGGATATGCTTTTAACATTGGTTCGGGAGTCATATCATGGAGCAGTAAGAAACAACCAACTGTTTCTTTGTCATCAACAGACGCTGAATATAAATATTTAACCAGTGCTACTTGTTAAGCCATTTGGTTGAGACGTATTCTTGAACATGTTGGATCACACCAAACACAAGCTACTAGAATACATTGTGACAATTAAAGTTCAATTAAGCTGACACACAATCCAGTCTATCATGCCAGATCTAAACATATTGAGCTGCAACATCATTTTGTGAGAGAAAAGATTAAATCTACATAAATTGAATTGGCTTATTGTAGTACAAGTGAAAATGTTTCTAATATTTTCACCAAACCAGTTGGCAAAATCCATTTTGAATATTTTAGAAAGAAACTGGGGGTTTTTAAGAATCCATTTATGCATTAAGAGAGGATGTTAGATATAATGCAACCAATTTATTCGTTGATGTTTTCTATAAGTAGTTTATTTGTTTCAACAACTCCCATGATGTAGGATCTGATCCATGTTTGTAGGATCTATATTAGTTAATATTTTCTTATATTTGTAAATTTTATCCATCAATACAATTGAGTTGAGTGTGCATCTATGCCTATCTGTGTGAGCCTTTGTGCCTTGCTGGTTTCCATCCTTGGTTTCTATAATTCTATCAAAGTTTAAATTTAAGCCTATTGATACCTGTACCTTTATATGAGACCTCCAAAATTATTTCCACGTCAGTCCCACCACCCCTTCCATTCCAATCTTTACAATAACTTCACCTCCAATGTAACTCGTTGCATAATTGAAATATTGGTATTAAACATGTTTGTCCTTTATCTCCTACCTTTTTGTATATTGATAATTTGGAAATGTATGTAGAATAGGTCATGATAAAGTGGACCATCCTTAAGTCCTACATTATTATACTAATTGTAATCCTCTTGGTGATGCATCTTAACGACCTTTAAATACAACAAAGTTCCCTTCATGAATTTTGTAGTGGGTATACTTTAACAATAAATGCTGATAATACTAAAATAGTGATTATACAATAGAAATTTTCAACTGTGTTTGAAGGTTATTTTAATACTCAACCTTTAGACATGGTTCACTCCTATAAATAACTTATTATGAATCTCAAATATAAAATTAGTTTAAACCTTAGTATTGAAAATAATTTGTGCAAGATGGAAATCATATTATGCCTTGGAAAACCACTATCAAGATGAAAAACTGTAGGATTCAGATACAAAGAGATTAGTTTTCTTAGCCTCATATTGTGAGTAATCCTCTATTGTTTTGAGGATTGGGGTGGAATCATATGCCAAGAAACTTTGAATAGAGTTGAAAAGATAAAAATAAAATCATTACTTATAGCTTCAAAATAAAAATAGTACTCTATATCCCATTCTCTAGTTTGATTGGTATGTTCCCCATTGAATGTAAAACCCTGAAACATTATATTCTATACAAACACAATTTATATAATTTGACCAAGACAAACTTCCTACCTTTTCTCTGTAGTCATGTGTAACCCATGTTCTTCAAAATCATATTTGGGAAAATGAATTTGACAAATGATTAAAACTTCAGGACATGAAAAACAATATCTTCCTCTCCGTGGAGGTATTGAGATAAAGTATCTTTGGTAGGGATTCAACATGAGCACTCTAAGATCAAACTCTTGTTTATAAATCACCTCCCTATATTACTTTAATATTGAAGTTAGTATTTTCACATGGGATGTTATCTTCCTTAGCATTGTGGTTAACACTCATACATGGGATGAAAGTTTATGGTGGATATTATTATACTACTTCATTATGGTCGCAATAGTTGTACATGGGACCCAATTTCCTTGCCATACTTGAGAATTGTGCTCAACAATCATCCATGGGACATTTATTTATTGTTCTAACTCAACATATAAAGAATTGAGGGAATCACTTTTCTAAGGGGGGATGGAGTGTTAGGGTCCTATGCTATCACCCTTGAGTAGATATATATGATTATATATGTTGAGTAAATTTAAATTAACATTGCTACAAAAAAATCGCCACCAAAACCTCATTGGAGGCTATCAAAAGGGCCTCCATCATGAAAAATTGAGCATCACCATAAGTAAAGGTTATGTGGTCATGGTGAAGGTATGTCACCAATAATCCTTATGGTGATTTTCAGTGTCTGTCATCATTTCCTATGAACAATAGTTACTTGTGGTGATGGGAATTTAATGACCTTTGCTATGTATGTATTTATGGTGGCAATCAATGACTTCCAATAGTTCCCATAAACAACTATAGTGACTTTAAAAGTTAGAATATTTAATCACCCTAACTATTGAGGAATATATGTGAGAGGTCAATGAGAATCACCATTTCCTACGAATACTAGTGAATTATAGGGATGGGCCTTTGATGACCCTTAGTATTCATGCATATATGGACATGGTCAATGAACATCATGAATTTTTTCTAAGACCAATAATGAATTATGGTGTTGGTATTTCAATGATGCTCACTATTGATTCCATTGTAATTATCGTATTGATGGTGAGACTCCCTACAAAATCGTCAACACTTATAGCCATTTAGAAAAAAACTTTATATGGTGTGTGACAAACGATTGTCGTAGTTTCAATTCATATTAAAAAAACATGTAACGGTCCTTGAAGGACAATCTCAATTATTTTATTAATAGTGATGATCATAGAATGAAGTGTCACCATTAATTTTCACAATGGTGTCAATAACAATCAAACAATATCAACATTAATTTCCACACCAATGATGATATTCGGAATGATTTGTTACTCGTAGATATGTATAGAAACACATTTCCATATATAAGAGAAAAGAACAATCAACCACTAATACAATTTGGAAAATTTATGACTCCAAAACAAAAAATGTTAGCCACAATAGTTTTTTTAAGATAAATACTTTCGAATTTAAATTTTTTTATGTCACACAACTAAAAATGACTAACTTAAATGACTGATTTAGTCCAAGAATAAAAAAATACACCTTTATAATAAGTAATGCAACTAAAAATGACTAATTTAAACGAAAAATTTAGTTGAGGAATAAAATTATCACTAGATGACAACTACAAGAAATCAAGAATTAGTTTTGGGGGATTGTGATTTAAAAGGATTACTAATTGTGTGGTTAATAGAGGTTAGTGGAGTAGAGGCCATATAGTTGCGACACTTATGCTAATATAAGTGATAAATTAAATAATATCAAAGCATAACCATGGATGACGATGTTGGATGCTTAAATGAATTGCACTAATATAGGTACACCCACTACAACATTGGTGTTATCCTTAAAATTGACACTTCTTTGTCTGAGTGTCGATCCTGAGTTTTCGCTGACACAAAAGGACATAATGGATAGAAGAGATAGGATTTGGTATTTATGCTCGTGGGCCAAAATACTCGTTGGTTTCTTCAGTACGATGGTTGACCCTTGTTCGCTAGCATTTTTACCCTAAAAGTTGCACATGCGGGTTGCTTCAAGGAAGATTGCATCCAAAATGCTAGATTCTCCCTTTCCATTAGCATTTCCCTCAAAATATTGCTAAAAAATAAAAATACATTAATTAAATGGAAGTTGATGTCCCTCTTGTAAATTTCCTACCTTCCCTAACTACCCCATCCTTGAAACTACTCCTCTCATCCTTGTCATAAATGAAAGGGAGAGACCGTGAGGGCTATAGAATACACTCACCTTAATGCTATGCTAGAGAAATTTTTCTAGAATGAGGAGCAAGGAAATCCAGATCAGACTTTCAAGAAGTGTCTGATCAGACTAAGCTAACACATGTATTTGTTGCAATTATTTTGATGAATAAAAGAGATATTTCCTTCCCAAAGTTATTTGTGTATTTGATTATGTATGAATAGTCTTCATGAGAAGTGATTTATGTGTTTAATGTTCATATAATTTCCATATATGTTTTATGAACTCATGATAGTCAAAATATTTTGAGGAGGGTATTCTCTTGTTGCAGGGCATGAAGTAGAGGATTGGAAGCTACGATGGAGACGTTTAAAGCTTGGATCTTGACCTTCATTCCAAAGGTACTTGATATCTACTTGTAAACCCTTTGTTTCATATCGTGTATACCATGTTTATTCATGTATGTAATTACTTTAGTCTTTATCTATTTCCCAGTATGTTGGTGACCTCACCCCAGTCATAGGATATATTTCTTAACAATAGAACTGGCGACTCCACTAGGGAGAAGCCTATTTTCATTGGGGGAATTTTTCTTGAAATCTTACAGTTTGAGTGTGATTTTTAGGCCTTAGGTCTATTTTTTCAAAGACTCTATACTTTCAAGTTCAACACATAACTCATTTTTATTCAAAATTTTCCTTTAAAACAAAAAATTAAGGCAGACACGCTAGTACACGACAAGCCCACAAGTGCTTACCTTGTTTACATGTTGCTTTCTTTGGTTACAGTAGCCTATCACACATTGGTTTCCCCATGTACAGTAGTGTGTATTATTTTAATTCAAGTTTTCAAGATAGCGATTAATTTTATGTGTTTGTCTTGAAGTTTTCCAGTTGAAGGATCCTTTTTAGGTTCTATGGAGGCATTGTTAGTGCTTATACTTTCTGTTTTGAATGATTTTAACACACCTTTACAATTCTACTTGAATTAAGTATTGTTGATGGAAATTTTTCTTAACCTCCATGCTTGGGATGTCTTTGGGTTGGATTGTACTTTGATAAACTTATGTTCATGCATATAGACTATTTATGAGTCATGTGAACTCCTAAAAGTTTTATTTTTTATCCTTTTCTTGCTCAGACTTTTTGGTCAAGGTTTTCATACCAAAGTGGTTAAGTTAGATGCTTGTTTCAAGCTTACTCTCCAAGTAGGGTGTTTTCAGTGCTTTATCTAGTATAGAGTCATAATCTTATAGGTTCAGTGCAAATATTTCAATCACTTTTCTTTTGTCTAAGGCTGATTTTACTTCTTTGTGATTAGTTTCTCTTTTCATTTTAAAAGAAAAATTAAGAAACAAGTTATTTCCTTTGCAATAATTTTAGGATAGTATTATAGTTGTAGCCGCACATGCATCTTTCCATTTTTTGAAAAGAAAAGGAAAATTTACATTTATAGGCTTGCATGTTCAGTTTTTGAATTTCCAAAAGGAAAAAAGAAAAGTGACAACATTATATGTTTATTTCCATTTTTCATACTTGTCACATTGTTTGATTTATGTGTAAAAACATTACTAGTTTAACATCCATTACCCTTTGACTAAGAACAAGTTATACAACTTGACAAGAATCAAACATTGCTCTCATTTTTTGGAGGGTCAATTTTAGTAGCCATTTTGACAACCGTTTCGAAAAGTATGTATAGTGGTATCACCATTTTTTGCAATTTTGAAAGATTCCTGGTCATAAAAAAATGATTTACAAATGCCTTTTTTGAAATTTTACAAAAAACATATATTTAGTAACTAGTTGTAATAAAAAATTTATACATTTTTGAATTTTTATAACATTTAGAAGTTATATAGGAGAAAAAATATATACATTTTGGAAGTTTTTCCTTAAATTTTTCTTTTAAATAAATCATTTTTTGGCTAATTTGTAAACAAGATGAGAAAATAAAGACAATTCAACCAATTTTTAAGGTATGTATTTTGAGTTATTTTATGTATAAAAATGATATTATTTAACATTATTTTCCATTTAGTGATGATTCTCATAATCTTAACAAAAAGTATACCATACATTTGTAATTAACATATTGAAAACATATTATTAATCTTAAAATAAAATATTAAAGTCAAAACATTACAAAAAATATCGTATAAAAAAATTGTGATATTTGACATTTTCCTCAACAACATAAAACTATTGTACTCAAGAATGACACTGCTGAGGATATTTTCCAAGAGTGCGCTATTGTGCTCAAGAATGCTAAACCTCCCATGAGTAATTTAACCAGAGAGGAGGATGCTGCTCTCAAAACACTAAGGGAAAGAAAGGACATCGTGATCTTAAAGGAAGACAAGGGTAACACTACCGTAATCATGAAAACTAAGGATTACAATGTGAAAATTAATGATCACTTAGAGAGTGGACGATATAGAAAATTACAAGGTAACCCTATGAGAAAAACTATTAAAAACATATCATCGACGATAAATAACTCCTCGTTGGAAGATGATATAAAGAAGAGACTCATTCCAAAGGATACTGTATTACCTCACCTATATGGCTTACCCAAATATCATTTGTTGGTTGTGGAGCCTGATCTTCCAGATACAGAGATATTATTCAGTCATGTGTGTACCCTAGGTGTACTGTACACTTGTTCCCCCTACCTTGGGTTTTGGCAGCGGATCCCCCGAGAAACGTTTTTGGGATGTGTGTTGGCCAACAGTTACACGGACCCATGGTATTGGGTTAACCGTAGTATTTTCCCATGGTATTTTTTCCATATAAAAGAAAGCATTGTAACATGGCTGTGTGTGATATTATTGCATTGTAAACAATATATGTGATTGTGTGAGAGAGACTATGAGAGTGTGAAGAAAAAGTGCAGTGCCTTTGCTGCAGGTTGTATCCCTTCATCTTTTTGGATTGTAATAAAAGGACTAGCAATTTCTTTGTGTACGCACCCCATCATTTTCTTGAACCACGTTATATCTGTGTCTCTTTGTAATGTGTTTAATGTGTTTTGCATCTTGTTTAATTATTTAAATGTATATTTGTTATTGCTTTGCGGTCCTGTTTTCTAACAATTGGTATCAGAGCCAAAAGGTCTATTTGGCTGGTAAACTCACAAGAAATAAGGGTTCCTGGTTCGAGTGGGAGCAATGGCAGAATAGGAAAAGTTTAGGGTCAAGAAATTTAATGGCCAAAACTATTAGTTATAAAAGATGCAAATTGAGGACTATCTATACCAGAAGGATCTGTACCTGCCATTGGGCAGAAGAGCAAAACAACCGACGGCTATGAAGGATGAAGAATGGGAGGTTCTTGATAGAAAGGCACTGGGAACAATACGGCTATGCCTGGCTTCGTCAGTGGATTTCAATACTTCGAAAGAAAAAACAATAGAGGGCATGATGAGTGCATTGGGTAAGCTCTACGAAAAACCCTCGGCTTCCAACAAGGTATTTTTAATGAAGCGTTTATTTAGTATGAAGATGTCGGAAAGTGGATCTGTTGTCGATCATTTAAATGAGTTTAATACACTTACCAGCCAGTTAAGTTCTGTTAAAGTGAAATTTGATGATGATTTTAGGGCTCTTCTAATCTTGTGGTCATTACCAGAAAGATGGAATAGCTTGGTCATGGTTGTAAGTAACTTTGTCCCTAGTTCAAACGCTCTTAAGTTTGATGATATTGTTGGTGTTATTCTTAGCGATGAAATGCGAAGAAAAAGAACATGTGAGACATCAGGTAATGCGTTGACGATGGAGAGCAGAGGGAGACAAGAGGAGAGAGGAAAGATCCTAGGTAATTGTGGCAAGTCTGGAAAGGGCAGATACAAGTCCATATTCGGAAAAATAAAGTGCTGGAACTATGGTAAGAAAGGACATTTGAAGAAAGACTGTAGAGCTCCAAAGAAGAAATGAAACAGACATCAAGAGACTACTTAGGAAGTGAATGTAGTAGGTGATATGTTACAATATGCTTTGATTCTTGCATTAGATAATACTAGTGATTACTGGGTAGTAGATTTAGGGGATTCATGTAATGCTACACCCGATAGGAAATTCTTTCATGATTATGTTCAAGGTGATTTTGGGCATGTGATATTGGGGGATGATGAAACATGTAAATATTTTGGAAAGGGTAAGGTACGGATTAAGTTAAATAATGGAAATAACTGGCTGTTAAAATATGTAAGGCACATTCTTGCTATGAAAAGAAATCTGATCTCAACAGGGAAGTTGGGAGATGGCGGTTGTTTGTCTATGTTTGGATAAACGTGGTGGAAGGTCACTAAAGGATCAATGGTAATAGAAAAGGGAGATAGGATAGGTACATTATATTTATGTCCTCATAATACTGATTATTCTATATCTGTAGCTTCCACAAAAATAGGTGCGGCATTGTGGCATCATAGGCTTGGCCACATGAGTGAGAAGGGGATGAAGACTCTCCAATCAAGGAAACTGCTTCCAGATTTGAAGCAGGTAAGTTTGGAATTCTGTGAGAACTGTGTTTATGGAAAACAAAAGAGAGTTAGTTTTCTTAGGCTTGGAAAACAAAAGAATAGTGAAACGTTAAATCTTGTCCATACAGATGTATGGGGACCAACTCAGCTACAATCTCTTGGTGGCTCCCGTTATTATGTTACTTTTATTGATGATGCAACTAGAAAAACTTGGGTTTATTGGATTAGACAGAAGTATGATGTGTTTGATACTTTTAAGAAGTGGAAATCTTTGGCTGAAAATGAGATAGGAAAAAGGTTGAAATGTCTCTGATCTGATAATAGAGGTGAGTACTGCAGTAAGGAGTTTGACAGTTACTGTTTACACAATGGGATTCGTAGAAAGAAGACAATCCTTGGAACACCACAAGAAAATGGTGTGTCAGAAAGGATGAATAGAATGATCATGGAGTGTGCAAGGTGTATGAGATTGCATGCAGGGTTTCCATTACAGTTTTGGGCTGATGTTGTAAACAATGTTGTTTATTTAATAAACAGAGGGCCTTCAAGTGCTTTGGATGGTGGCACTCCAGAGGAGGCATGGACAGGTAAACAGGTAAAATATTCATTTCTAAGAACTTTTGGTTGTGAAGCATTTGTCGATATTGATAAAGATGATAGTAAAAATATTGAGGCTAAGTCCAAGAAATGTACCTTTATTGGTTACGGGGTTGATGATTTTGGTTATCATTTGTGGGAGTATGAAAAATGAAAAATCATTAGGAGTAGAGATGTAGTATTCAATGAAAAGGTCATGTAAAAGTATCACTTGAAGGGAAATAAAGTGGAAAAGGAAAAAAAAGAGAACACAATGCTTGACGAAATCAATGAAAATGAAGTTCCAAAGGCACCAAAAAATCAAGAGCAACAGCAGGTACCTGAAACTGTAAGAAAATATACCAGGTTAGTTAGACCCCATGAATGATTTTCTCCTTCACTGTATTATTTATTAATGATTGATTCTGGTGAACTATAATGTTTTGAAGAAGCAATGCAAGTAGAAACTAGAAAGAAGTGGGAGCAAGGCATGGATGAGGAGATGGACTCATTGGTAAGAAACAAGACTTGGGATCTGGTTAAGTTTCCTGTAGAAAAAAAGGAACTGCATAATAAATGGGTTTACAGGTTGAAGGAAGAAGATGGAAGCAATAAGCGGTACAAGGCTAGACTTGTTGTAAAGGGGTTTTCACAAAAGAAAGGTATAGAATTTGATGAAATATTTTCTCTTGTTGTTAAAATGACGTCAATTAGAACTGTTTTAAGTCTAGTGGCAGTAGAAGATTTGCATCTTGAACAGTTAGATGTAAAAACAACCTTTCTCCATGGGGATTTGGAGGAAGATATTTATATGCAGCAACCACAAGGGTATGAGGTCAATGGGAAGGAGAATTTGGTTTGCAGGTTGGAGAAGAGCTTGTATGGACTGAAGCAAGCTCCAAGGTAGTGGTATTTAAAATTTGTTAAGCTTATGACATAACAAGGTTATGATAGATTCCATTTTGACCACTATGTTTATTTCAAGAGGCTAGATAACATAAGATATATTATCTTGTTATTGTATGTGGATGACATTCTTGTTGTAGGCTCTAACATGCAGGCCCTATAAATGTGCTCAAAAGAAAACTAGCTGATTCATTTGCAATGAAGGATTTGGGTGCTACAAAGCAAATCTTTGGTATGAGAATAACAAGAGACAAGAAAAATCGCAAATTGACGTTGTCTCAAGGTGAGTACATAGAAAAGGTGTTGCAGAAGTTTAGAATGCAAAATGCAAAACCAGTTAGTACACCTTTATCCAACCATTTCAAACTAAGTAAGGAGATGTGTCCAAAGACATAGGAAGAGATAGATTACATGTCTAGGATTCCTATTCATCAGCGGTTGGAAGCTTGATGTATGCCATGGTGTGCACAAGACCAAATATTGCACATGCAGTGGGAGTTGTGAGCAGGTATATGAATAATCTAGGTAAAGAGCATTGGAAAGAAGTATAGTGGATTCTCGGGTATTTTAGAGGTACCACTTCTCATGCATTATGTTTTGGAGGTTCAGACACTATTCTACAGGGATATGTTGATGTAGATATGGCTGGTGATAAAGAAAATAGGAGGAGAACCATGGGGTATATTTTTACTGTGGGTGGAACAATAGTAAGTTGGATTTCAAAACTACAATAGGTTGTTGCAGTTTCAAAAACAGAAGCAGAGTATGTTGCTGCTACAGAGGCTAGTAAGGAGATGATTTGGTTGCAGAGGTTCATGGAGGAATTGGGCAAGAAGCAAGAGAATAGTAGGCTGTATAATGACAACCAGAGTTCCATTCATCTTGCAAAGAAATCAGCCTTTCAATCGAAGACTAAACATATACATATCAAGTACCACATCATAAGATCTGTTCTAGATGAAGAACTGTTAAAATTGGAAAAGATACATACTAGCCAGAATCCTGCAGACATGTTGACAAAGGGAGTAACCGGAGAGAAATTGAGTTCCTGCTCGGCTTCTGTTGGCCTTCAAGCATGAAGGTGAAAATAAGAAATTTACCAAGTCCAAGGTCCAAAGCATAGTCTAACAAGTGCAACAGTGGTGGAGTTGTTGTGATCAGTGCGCTATTGTGCTCAAGAATGCCAAACCTCCCAGGAGCAATTTAACCAGAGAGCATATTTTCCAAAAAATTTTCTCAGGGGTGATCAGTGAGCATATTTTCCAAGAGTGCGCTATTGTGCTCAAGAATGATAAACCTGCCAAGAGTAATTTAACCAGAGAGGGGGATGCTGCTCTCAAAACGCTAAGGGAAAGAAAGGACATCATGATCTTAAAGGAAGACGAGGGTAACACTACTGTAATCATGCAAACTAAGGATTACAATGTAAAAATTAGTGATCACTTAGAGAATGGACGATACATAAAATTACAAGGTAACCCTATGAGCAAAACTATTAAAAACATATCATCGACGATTAATAACTCCTTGTTGGAAGATGATATAAAGAAGAGACTCATTCCAAAGGATACTGTATTACCTCACATATATGGCTTACCAAAATATAATTTGTTGGTTGTGGAGCCCGATCTTCTAGATACAGAGATATTATTCAGTCATGTGTGTACCCCAGGTGTACTTTACACTCATTCCCCCTGCCTTGGGGTTTGGGGGCAGAGCACCCGAGAATTTTTTTTGGGATGTGTGTTGGCCAATAGTTACGCGGACCCATGGTATTGGGTTAACCGTAGTATTTTCCCATGGTATTTTTCCCCTATAAAAGAAAGCATTGTAACATGTCTGTGTATGGTATTATTGCATTGTAAACAATCTTTGTGATTGTGTGAGAGAGACTATGAGAGCTTGAAGAGGAAGTGTAACGATTTTGCTACAGGTTGTATCCCTTCATCTTTCTGGATTGTAATAAAAGGACTGACAATTTCTTTGTGGACGTAGCCCATCGTATGGGTGAACCACATTATATTTGTGTCTCTCTATATTGTGTTTAATGTGTTTTGAATTTTGTTTAATGATTTAACTATATATTTGTCATTGCTATGCGGTCCTGTTTTCTAACAATTGGTATCAGAGCCAAAAGTTCTATTTGGCTTGTAAACTCGCAGGAAAGAAGGGTTCCTGGTTTGAGTGGGAGCAATGGAGGAAGAGGGAAAGTTTAGGGTTGAGAAATTTAATGGCCAAAACTATAAGTTATGGAAGTTACAAATTGAGGACTATCTGTACCAAAAGGATCTATACCTACCGTTGGGCGGAAAAGCAAAACAATTGACGGCTATGAAGGATGAAGAATGGAAGGTTCTTGATAAAAAGGCACTGGGAACAATACGACTGTGCATGGATTCGTCCGTGGATTTCAATACTTTGAAAGAAAAACCAACTGAGGGCATGATGAGTGCATTGGGTAACCTCTACAAAAAACCCTTGGCTTCCAACAAGGTATTTTGAATGAAGCATTTATTTAATATGAAGATGTCGGAAGGTGGATCTGTTGTCGATCATTTAAATGAGTTTAATACACTTACCAGTCAGTTAAGTTCTATAAAAGTGAACTTTGATGATGAGGTTAGGGATATTCTAATATTGTGTTGATTGCCAGAAAGCTGGAATAGCTTGGTCATGGATGTAAGTAACTCTGTCCCTAGTTCAAACACTCTTAATTTTGATGATGTTTTTGGTGTTATTCTTAGTGATGAAATGCAGAGAAAAACCACATGTGAGACATCAGGGAATGCGTTGACCATGGAGAGCAGAGGGATACAAAAGGCGAGAGGAAAGAGCCTAGGTAACTGTGACAAGTCTAGAAAGGGAAGATTCAAGTCCAGATTCAAAAAAATAGAATGCTGGAACTGTGGTAAGAAAGGACATTTGAAGAAAGACTGCAGAGCTCCAAAGAAGAAAGGAGACAGATAGCAAGAGACTAATGAGGAAGCGAATGTAGCAGATGATGTGTTACAAGATGCTTTAATTCTTGCATTAGATAATACTAGTGATTACTAGGTGGTAGATTCAGGGGCTTCATGTCAAGCTACACCCATAGGAAATTCTTTCATGATTATGTTCAAGGTGATTTTGGGCATGTCCTATTGGGGGATGATGAACCATGTAAAATTGTTGAAAAGGGTCAGGTACGGATTAAGTTAAATAATGGAAATGACTGGATGCTAAAATATATAAGAGACACATTCATGCTATGAAAAGAAATCTGATCTCAACAAGGCAGTTGGGAGATGGCGGTTGTTTGTCTACGTTTGGAGAAACATGGTGGAAGGTCACTAAAGGATCAATGGTAATAGAAAAAGGAGATAGGATAGGTATGCTATATTTATGTCCTCATAATATTGATTATTATATCTTTGCACCGTCCACAGAAACAGGTGCAGCATTGTGGCATCATAGGCTTGGCCACAAGAGTGAGAAGGGGATGCAGACTCTCCACTCAAGGAAACTGCTTCTAGATCTGAAGCAGGTAAGTTTGGAATTTTGTGAGAACTGTGTTTATGGAAAACAGAAGAGAGTTAGTTTTCTTAGGATTGGAAAACAAAAGAAGAGTGAAAACTTAGAGCTTGTCCATACAGATGTATGGGGACTAGCGCATGTACAATCTCTTGGTGGCTCTCGTTATTATGTTAATTTTATTGATGATGCAACTAGAAAAACTTGGGTTTATTCCATTAGACATAAATTTGATGTGTTTGATACTTTTAAGAAGTGGAAAGATTTGGCTGAAAATGAGATAGGAAAAAGGTTGAAATGTCTCAGATCTGATAATGGAGGTGAGTATTGCAGCAAGGAGTTTGATAGTTACTGTTCACACAATGGGATTCATAGAGAGAAGACAGTCCTTGGAACACCACAAGAAAATGGTGTGTTAGAAAGGATGAATAGAATGGTCATGGAGCGTGTAAGGTGTATGAGATTGCATGCAGGGTTGCCCTTACAGTTTTGGGATGATGCTGTAAACACTGTTGTTTATTTAATAAACAGAGGGGCTTCAAGTGCTTTGGATGGTGGCATTCGAGATAAGGCATGGATAGGTAAACAGGAAAAATACTCATTTCTGAGAAATTTTGGTTATGAAGCAGTTGTCCATATTGATAAATATGATAGAACAAAGCTTGACGCTAAATCCAATAAATATACCTTTATTAATATGGGGTTGATGATTTTGGTTATCATTTGTGGGATTATGAAAAATGAACAATCATTAGGAGTAGAGATGTAGTATTCAATGAAAAGGCCATGTACAAATATTAGTTGTAGGGAAAGAAAGTGGAAAAGGAAAACACATAGTACACAGTGCTTGATGAAATGAAAGAAAATGAAGTTTCAAAGGCACCAAAAAATCAAGAGCAACAACAAGTACCTGAAACTCTTGCAACTGTAAGAAAATATAGCAGGTTAAGTATACCCCCTGAACGATTCTCTCCTTCACTATATTATTAATTGATGATTGATTCTAGTGAACCATAATGTTTTGAAGAAGCAATGTAGGTAGAAACTAGAAAGAAGTGGGGGCAAGGCATGGATGAGGAGATGGACTCACTGGTAAGAAATTAGACTTGGGTTCTGGTTAAGTTTCCTGCAGAAAAAAAAGGAATTGCATAATAAATGGGTTTATAGGTTGAAGGAAGAAGATGGAGGCAAGAAGTGATACAAGGATAGAATCGTTGTAAAGGGTCTTGCACAAAATAAAGGTATAGAATTTGATGAAATATTTTGTCCTATTGTTAAAATGACTCCAATTATAACTATTTTAAGTCTAGTGGCAGTAGAATATTTTCATCTTGAACAGTTAGATGTAAAAACAACCTTTCTCCATGGGGATTTGGAGTAAGAGATTTATATGCAGCAGCCACAAGGGTATGTGGTCAAAGGAAAGGAGAATTTGGTTTGCAGGTTGAAGAAGAGCTTGTATGGCGTGAAGCAAGCTCCAAGGAAATGGTATTTAAAATTTGATAAGTTTATGATAGAACAAGGTTATGATAGAAGCCATTTTGACCACATTGTTTATTTCAAGAGGCTAGATAACTGAAGATATATTATCTTGTTATTGCATGTGGATGACATGCTTGTTGCAGGGTCTAACATGCAGGATATAAATGTGCTCAAAAGAAAACTAGCTAATTCATTTGCGATGAAGGATTTGGGTGCTACAAAGCAAATCCTTGGTATGAGAATAACAAGAGACAGGAAAAATCGCAAATTGACATTTTCTCAAGTTTAGTAGATAGAAAAGGTGTTGCAGAGGTTTAGAATGTAGAATGCAAAACCAGTTAGTACACCTTTAGCTAGACATTTAAAACTAAGTAAGGAGATGTGTCTAGAGAAACAAGAAGAGATAGATTACATGTCCAGGATTCCCTATTCATCAGCGGTTGGAAGCTTGATGAATGACATGGTGTGCATAAGACCAGATATTGCACATGCAGTTTGAGTTGTGAGCAAGTATATGAACAATCCAGGTAAAGAGAATTGGAAAGAAGTACAATGGATTCTTATGTATTTGAGAGGTACCACTTCTCATGCATTATGTTTTGGAGGTTCAAACACTGTTCTACAGGGATAGGTTGATGCATATATGGATGGTGATAAAGACAGAAAGAGGAGCATGACAGGGCATGTGTTTACTGTGGGTGAAACAACAGTAAGTTGGATTTCAAAACTACAACAGGTTGTTGCACTTTCAACAATGGAAGCAGAGTATGTTGCCGCTACAGAGGCTAGTAAGGAGATGATTTGGTTGCAGAGGTTCATGGAGGAATTGGGTAAGAAGCAGGAGAATAGCAGGCTGTATAGTGACAGCCAGAGTGCCATTAATCTTGCAAAGAACTTAGCCTTTCATTCAAAGACTAAACATATACATCTCAAGTACCACTTCATAATATCTGTTCTAGATGAAGAACTGTTAAAACTGGAAAAGATACATACTAGCTAGAATCCTGCAGACGTGTTGACAAAGGGAGTAACCAGAGAGAAACTGAGTTCTTGCTCGATTTCTATTGGCCTTCAAGCATGAAGGTGAAAATAAGAATTTTTCCAAGTCCAAGGTCTAGAGCATAGTCCAGCAAGTGTAGTAGTGGTGGAGTTGTTGTGACCAGTCTCCAAGTGGGAGATTGTTGGTTGTGGAGCCTGATATTCTAGATACAGAGATATTATTCAGTCGTGTGCGTACCCTAGGTGTACTTTACACTTGTTCCCCTGCCTTGGGGTTTGGGAGTGGAGCCGCCAAGAATTTTTTTTGGGATGTTTGTTGGCCAATAGTTACGCGAACCCATGGTACTGGGTTAACCGTAATATTTTCCCACGGTATTTTTCCCCTATAAAAGAAAGCATTGTAACATGGCTGTGTATGGTATTATTGCATTGGAAACAATATCTATGATTTTGTGAGAGAGACTATGAGAGCATGAAGAGGAAGTGCAACGATTTTGTTGCAGGTTGTATCCCTTCATCTTTCTGGATTGTAATAAAAGGACTGGTAATTTCTTTGTGGATGTAGCCCATCGTTTGGGTGAAACACACTATATCTACGTCTCTTTGTAATGTGTTTAATGTGTTTTACATCATATTTAATGATTTAACTGTATATTTGTTATTGCTATGCAGTCCTGTTTTCTAACAATTGGTATCAGATCCAAAAGGTCTATTTGGCTGCTAAACTCGCAGGAAAGAAGGGTTCCTAGTTTGAGTGGGAGCAATGGTGGAAGAGGGAAAGTTTAGGGTCAATAAATTTAACGACCAAAATGATCAGTTATGGAAGATGCAAATTGAGGACTATCTGTACCAGAAGGATCTTTACCTGCCGTTGGGCAAAAAAGAAAAACAACTGGTGGCTATGAAGGATGAAGAATGAGAGGTTCTTGACAGAAAGGCACTAGGAACAATATGGTTGTTCCTAACTTCGTCAGTCGATTTCAATACTTCGAAAGAAAAAACAACAGAGGTCGTGATGAGAGCATTGGGTAAGCTCTATGAAAAACCCTCGGCTTCCAATTAGGTATTTTTAATGAAGCATTTATTTACTATGAAGATGTCAGAAGGTGGATTTGTTGCTGATCATTTAAATGAGTTTAATACACTTACCAGTCAGTTAAGTTCTGTAAAAGTGAACTTTGATGATGAGGTTAGGGATCTTCTAATCTTGTGTTCATTGCCAGAAAGATGGAATATCTTGGTCATGCCTGTAAGTAACTCTGTCCCTAGTTCAAACACTCTTAAGTTTGATGATGCTATTGGTGTTATTCTTAGCGATGAAATGCGAATAAAAAGCACAGGTGAGACATCAGGTAATGCGTTGACCATGGAGAGCAGAGGGAGACAAAAGGGGAGAGGAAAGAGCCCAGGTAACCATGGCAAGTCTAGAAAGGGAAGATGCAAGTCCAGATTTGGAAAAATAGAGTGCTGGAACTATGGCAAGAAAGGACATCTGAACAAACACTGTAGAGCTCCAAATAAGGAAGGAGACATACAGTAAGAGACTAATCAGGAAGTGAATGTAGCAGTTGATGTGTTAGAATATGCTTTGATTCTTGCATTAGATAATACTAGTGATTACTGGGTACTAGATTCAGGGGATTCATGTCATGCTATACTGCATAGGAAATTCTTTCATGATTATATTCAAGGTGATTTTGGGCATGTGCTATTGGGGGATGATGAACCATGTAAAATTATTGGAAACAGTAAGGTATGGATTAAATTGAATAATGGAAATGACTAGATGCTAAAATATGTAAGGCACATTCTTGCTATGAAAATAAATCTGATCTCAACAGGGAAGTTGGGAGATGGCGGTTGTTTGTTTACGTTTGGAGAAACATGGTGGAAGGTCACTAAAGGATCAATGGTAATAGAAAAAGGAGATAGGATAGGTACATTATATTTATGTCCTCATAATACTGATTATTCTATTTCTGTAGCTTCCACAGAAATAGGTGTGGCGTTGTGGAATCATAGGCTTGGCCACATGAGTGAGAAGGGGATGTAGAATCTCCACTCAAGGAAACTACTTCCATATCTGAAGCAGGTAAGTTTGGAATTCTGTGAGAATTGTGTTTATGGAAAACATAAGAGAGTTAGTTTTCTCAGGGTTGGAAAACAAAAGAAGAGTGAAAAGTTAGAGCTTGTCCATACAGATGTATGGGAACCAGCTTAGGTACAATCTCTTGGTGGCTCTCGTTGTTATGTTACTTTTATTGATGATGCAACTAGAAAAACTTAGGTTTATTGCATTAGACAAAAATCTAATGTGTTTGATAATTTTAAGAAGTGGAAAGATTTGGCTAAAAATGAGACAAGAAAAAGGTTGAAATGTCTCAGATCTGATAATGGAGGTGAGTACTGTAGCAAGGAGTTTGACAGTTACTGTTCACACAATGGGATTCACAGAGAGAAGGAAGTCCTTGGAACACCACAAGAAAATGGTGTGTCAGAAAGGATGAAGAGAACGATCATGGAGCGTGCAAGGTGTATGAGATTGCATGCAGGGTTTCCCTTACAGTTTTGGGTCGATGTTGTAAACAATGCTGTTTATTTAATAAACAGAGGGCCTTCAAGCACTTTGGATGGTGGCATTCCAGAGGAGGCATGGATAGGTAAACAGGTAAAATATCCATTTCTAAGAACTTTTGCTTGTGAAGCATTTGTCAATATTGATAAAGATGATAGAACAAAGCTTGAGGCTAAGTCCAAGGAATGTACCTTTATTGGTTGCGGGGTTGATGATTTTGGTTATTGTTTGTGGGATTATGAAAAATGAAAAATCATTAGGAGTAGAGATGTAGTATTCAATGAAAAGGTCATGTACAAAGATTAGTTGCAGGGAAAGAAAGCGGAAAAGGAAAACATATAGTACACAGTGCTTGATGAAATCAAACAAAATGAAGTTCCAAAGGCACCAAAAAATCAAGAGCAATAATAGGTACCTGAAACTCCTACGACTGTAAGAAAATGCACCAGGTTAAGTAGATCCCCTGAATGATTCTCTCCTTCACTGTATTATTTATTGATAACTGATTCTAGTGAATTAGAATGTTTTGAAGACACAATGCAAGTAGAAACTAGAAAGAAATGGGAGCAAGGAATGGATGAGGATATGGACTCATTGGTAAGAAACCAGACTTGCGATTTGGTTAAGTTTCCTGCAGAAAAAAGGGCATTGCATAATAAATGGGTTTATAGTTTAAAGGAAGAAGATGGAAGCAAGAAGTGGTACAAGGCTAGACTCTTTGTAAAGGGGTTTGCACAAAAGAAAGGTATAGACTTTGATGAAATATTTTCTCCTGTTGTTAAAATGACGTCAATTAGAACTATTTTGAATCTAGTGGCGGTAGNNCAACCTTTCTCCATGGGGATTTGGAGGAAGAGATTTATATGCAGCAGCCACAAGGGTATGAGGTCAAAGGGAAGGAGAATTTGGTTTGTAGGTTGAAGAAAAGACTGTATGGCCTAAAGCAAGCTCCAAGGCAGTGGTATTTAAAATTTGATAAGTTTATGACAGAACAAGGTTATGATAGATGCCATTATGACCATTGTGTTTATTTCAAGAGGCTAGATAATGGAAGATATATTATCTTGTTATTGTATGTGGATGACATGCTTGTTCTAGGGTCTAACATGCAGGATATAAATGTGCTCAAAATAAAACTAGCTAATTTATTTACGATGAAGGATTTGGGTGTTGCAAAGTAAATCCTTGGTATGAGGATAAGAAGTGATAGGAAAAATCGAAAATTGACGTTGTCTCAAGGTGAGTACATAGAAAAGGTGTTGTAAAGGTTTAGAATGTAGAATGAAAAACAAGTTAGTACACCTTTAGCCAACCATTTCAAACTAAGTAAGGAGATGTGTCTAGAGACACAGGAAGAGATAGATTACATGTCCATGATTCCCTATTCATCAGCGGTAGGAAGCTTGATGTATGCCATGGTGTGCACAAGATCAGATATTGCACATGCATTGGGAGTTGTGAGAAGGTATATGAATAATCTAGGTAAGGAGAATTGGAAATAAGTACAATGGATTCTCAGGTATTTGAGAGGTACCACTTCTCATGCATTATGTTTTGGAGGTTCAGACATTGTTCTATAGGGATATGTTGATGCAGATATAGTTGGTGATAAAGACAATCGGAGGAGCACCACAGGGTATGTGTTTACTATGGGTGGAACAACATTAAGTTAGATTTCAAAATTGCAACAGGTTTTTGCACTTTCAACAACGGAAGTAGAGTATGTTGCTGCTACAGAGGCTAGTAAGGAGATGATTTGGTTGCAGAGGTTCATGCAGGAATTGGGTAAGAATCGAGAAAAGAATGCTGTACAATGATAGCCAGAGTTCCATTCATCTTGCAAAGAAATCATCCTTTCATTCGAAGACTAAACATATATGACTCAAGTACCACTTCATAAGATATGTTATAGATGAAGAACTGTTAAAACTGGAAAAGATACATACTAGCCAGAATCCCGTAGACATGTTGAAAAAGGTAGTAACCAGATAGAAACTGAGTTCCTGCTCGGTTTCTATTGGCCTTCAAGCATGAAGGTGAAAATAAGAAATTTTCCAAGTCCAAGGTTCACAACATAGTCCAGCAAGTACAGCAGCGGTGGAGTTGTTGTGATTAGTCTCCAAGTGGGATATTGCTGGTTGTGGATCCTGATCTTCCAGATACAGAGATATTATTTAGTCATGTGTTTACGCTAGGTTTACTTTACACTCATTCTCCCTACCTTACAGTTACGCGGACCCATGGTATTGGGTTAACCATGGTATTTTTCCCCTACAAAAGAAAGAATTGTAACACAGTTGTGTATGCTATTATTGCATTGTAAACAATCTCTGTGATTGTGTGAGAGAGACTATGAGAGAGTGAAGAGGAAGTGCAACGCTTTTGCTGCATGTTGTATCCATTCATCTTTCTAGATTGTAATAAAAGGACTGGAAATTTATTTGTGGACGTAGCCCATCGTTTGGGTGAACCAAGTTATATCTATGTCTCTCTGTAATGTGTTAAATGTGTTTTGCATATTTTTTAATGATTTAACTATATATTTTTTATTGCTCTGTGGTCCTGTCTTCTAACAAAGGTTGACAATCCTTTGAGACCTATTGTCAACACAATAGGTTCACCCACCTATGCATTGACAAAGTATCTCATGATGAAGCTTAAACCTCTCATAGGAAATGGTTTCTCCTTTATAAAATACTCTACACATCTCGTGGAAAAAAGCTATCAATGCTGTGAGAGAAGTCTCTAATGATGAGATTGCTAAACTCATGGAAATATGTCTCAGGTCAACTTTCTTTGTCTGTATAGGGGTAATACATGAACAAACAGAAGGAGTTGCTATGGGGTCACCTCTCTCAGCAGTGGCCAGAAGCCTCTTTACGGAATATCTAGAGAAAAAAGAAATTGAATCTTCCCCTCTCAAATCAAAATAGTGGTTGAGATATGTGGACGATGTATACAACAATTGGCCACATTGTGAAGAAAAGATAATGGAATTCAAAAAACATCTGAATAGCCAATGCAATAGCATAAACTTAACCATAGAGAAGGAGGAGAACAATTGCCTTCCGTTCATAGATGTAATCACCACATAGAAGCAAGATGGTTCCTTATCCCATCAAGTGTACAAGAAGAAAACACACATGGATAGATACTTACACGCAGATTCCCATCACCATCCGACACAAAATATTGGGATAATCAATAATTTGGCCACTCGAGCACTAATAATATCTGATAAATACCATCTAAAAGATGAATTAGAACATATAAAAATGGAGGATTCTAATAAATGGGTACAAATATAAACAAATCACTAACACCTTTTGAAAAGTATGTAGCGCTAAAACAAGAAATCAAAGGGAAGACAAGTTTGTAAAAAAGACCATTCTCCGTTACATCCATGGGACTACAAGATTGTTAAAATTCTAAGAAGGATAAACATAAAAGTTTGTTTCTCCCATCCAAAATCCAGAAATACATATTTGTAACTATGCAATTAAGCATATCTAATCATCATCATTTGTAATCATACTAAACCAAATTTAGACCGACAAAGACATCAACATATATTAAATCCCTAAGTACCGCAAGACTTTGCATCACTCATGAGAAAAAGAGGAAAATGTCTTTCATCCAACGCAAAGTTCATTACATTAACACAAAAAACATTAGAACAGAGATATAACATCATAACCAAATTGCAAATCTACATCATAAAATACAACTTTCCTTAGTTGATTAATGTCGATCCAAAATTTAAAGCAAAAGAGATAACTCCATAGATATCGAAAAGATGCATAATAAATCGATCAATTCATTCCCAAAATATAGATCAACAGATACACTGATAAATCAACAGATTGTTTCTAACTGAAGCTCAATAATTCTCCTTTAATTGATGATAATTTACACTTACAATCCTAACTCTATTTATAGTCTCATTAGGATGTTACAAAATGTTCCACTTGATCACTAACTGACTGAACCAAAATTCCCTAATTTGTCGATTTCTCCTTTCCCTATGGTTGACTCTTCTTTTTTTCATCATCCTTCTTGTTGATGGTGGAAGCGCACTTTACACACTCTAACCCCTTTCTCACAAGTCCCCCGATCCCACTATAACTCAATATCAGCAAACAAACCTTCATTCAATTCCACATCGATCAAGATTAGGGTTTCCTCTTCTACCGCATTGAAGTTGAAAGATAGAGTTTCCTATTCCCAAGACATCCCTAAAACTCTAGTAATACATAGGTGAATAACAAAGTAACACCCACAAGTGTCTATGAAAAATATTTTGCTTCCATGGGTTTAAAGTCGGGTTCCAATTGCATAACACCAAGGAACATTCCCCGACGACCTAGTATCAAGAAGAAATATCCTTCTTCCTTTCATCAAACAAGAAATGAAAATAAATCCATTCGTTAACTAGCATATAATAAATCTTACAACATGATGGATCGAAAGTTTCCAAAGCCATGAAATTAAATTAATAATTTCCTATTTTTTCACCTTCATATATTCAAATTTTCCCAAGATATCACGTGAGGATAGTCCTTGGCCATGTTTAGGGTTCCATCCTTTCCCAAAACTCAAATACCTTTCAACTTCTTATCCTTTTCTTCCTTAATATGCTGATGGATTGAGGATTTATTGCCTCTCAATGCTTGTTTTAGATCTAATTCCCCAACTAGTTTGCCTCATTTGGAGGAAAGTTTCTTGATTGATAAGGGAATATCAGTGAACTTCCAAGGAGGTGATGTCATGCAACCATCCTAGAAACTATTCCCATCCCTCTCCACCATGATGTGTAGGGTAAAAAAGATGGGAACATAGGTTGGCCCAAACTGTAAAGTTAGATTTGTGTGGGGCATAGTGTCTAATGACCCTCCAGTTCTTACCCTGATGATTAGGAGAACCCATTAGATATTGTGATGTCATCCTAACCAGTTTCCTAAAAGATTCAAATATGTGTTGGGGTGTTGAAGCACCTGGGAGGACACCCATCCCCATAAGTGACTCCACAATCTCTGACAAAAATGTGAAGAAGAAAGAGTCACACCAGATGTTATCAATTTCCTAGGATGGCTTCCAACACCAAGAATATACTGCTACCAACAATAGGAAAAATAAAATACCAGAGACATGACAAATAGTAGAATATGATAAACCCAAAAGAAACAAAACCGTGAGTGTTGGAGATAAAATAGAAAACCCCCAAGATTGTGCAGATATGCCATAATAGAAAGACAAAAGTACCACTTCCCACTTGTTTTACTTGGTTGGTAATAGGCCACCACGAACAAGTGGCTTCACTCCTATCCTTTTATCTTCAATATTTGTAGGTGCCATTAGGGTTCACCATTAGGGTTTGAATTAAATACCTAAGGATTGTATCCTACGCTATTTCAATTTATAAAGAGAAGGATATGTTCATACCTTTTTATACTTTAGTATAAGATGGAAATAACTTCTACATCCCATGCATTAGATCCACTTTGGCCTAAAATACCTTGGTATTGAATGGAATAGCTTTGGCGAGAATTAAATGTTTACAAATTCCTTTTGAGCATAGTCTCCTCTCTTCACCAATAGTATGCAATACTTGACCAAGAAGGCTGATATATTTTGTAAGGGACAAGTTATATATTAAATGAAAATAACCACAACATACATATAAATATTTTGTCATGGACCAACGTACATAAAAGCTCTAAATGAATGGAAGTTGGGATGTTATTGTTTCCAAAGTGGGTGGTTTTCGCATATAGTTTCATAAATGATATTAATCAATGGGAATTGTAATCAAGGTGAGTAATAAAAAGATATGAATCTTATGAATAATATGGAGAATAATTTCTATCCTTTGGCATACACTACATACAACATTGATATTGAGGCTTATTGCAAAGAGGGAAAAAATAGAGAGTTTGTGAGTGTGTTCAACGACATGGTTGGTAAAAGGTCGATACCTAGCTTAAGCCTTAATGGAATATTGAGTTTACATCCCCCAAGAATTGGGATTAATAAGAAGATATAGAAGCCCTAGGGTGTTACTTTATAATTTGATACCACTAACATAGATCCATATTAAACTTGGATCTATCAAGCACTAAGGGGGATCCCATTTCTTAGATGTAAATATTTTCTATCTTAATTTTTTTACAAATTAAGTAAAAATTACACTTGAATATATTGGATCCCTCTATGTTCTTTATATATATATATATATATGTTCAACATGAAATCAATATAATATAATTTTTTTTTTTAAGACAACATCATTTGCATTTTTATATTATGTTGAAGCACTTTTCTCCATTT
Source organism: Pseudotsuga menziesii (assembly GCA_001517045.1). Taxonomy (NCBI): domain Eukaryota; kingdom Viridiplantae; phylum Streptophyta; class Pinopsida; order Pinales; family Pinaceae; genus Pseudotsuga; species Pseudotsuga menziesii. The sequence continues at coordinate 471,100 of LPNX010357829.1, read as the reverse complement.
AGGGTCCATGTCTTGGTTCCCTTTTTATATATGATATATGCTAGGTTAGTTAAATAATCATTTTCAAACAAATTAGCTATGAATTCTAATTAACAAACCACAAACCTAGAGGCATGATGGTTGTCTAGTGGTGATATGGCCACTATTCATTGGAGGGCCTCTTTGTATACAATATATTTTTAGTTGAGCTCCATTAACGACATTGGTGAAGTCTTGGCCCTGAATTTTTTTTTATCTTAACAAATCCTACTATCACTATGGTTCAATTCTTTGACTATATAGGGACCCATATGTAATATCCCTTATATAATGTACAGATAAAAATATTAACTTGATGCAATTTTTTTAAATTAAAAATTCTGAAATTGAATTAATTCACACAAAGCCTTCTCGGATTGGACAAATCAGGGATTTCTTTTGGGAAATTTTGCAAGAAAAAGGAGTGAGCAGTGGGAAGAAACCAAAGATAGTTTAGAAATATAATTTTTTCTTTCCTAACACATTTATATGTGATTCCATTTAGGGTTCAGAGTCCGCTCCGCGGAAACCTACTACCACGCTTCTGGGCAGTCAAACCGTGAAACTAGGAAGAGTAGTTCGGTTTGTTTCAACCAGGGGATTCTGGAAACTTGCATAGGGTTGTTAAAGCATTAATTTAACATAGTAAACATTTTTGGATAGTTTTCAGAAGTTCTGGAAACTTATTAGTAGTTTCAAAGAAATGTTGGGTTTTCCGACAGTGTTGGCCTAGTTAAACCTGACCCAGTGGAGGATCCAAAAAGGAATTATGGTCCCAAATAAAAATGGTTCTTGAGGTATTTACATTATGGTGGGTATTTCAATGAACCACAGGAACTGACGAGGCTTATTTTGAGTTAGCAGAACTCATTTTACATCAAATTTGGCAAGACTAGTCATTGAAAGCTAGCAATCTAGCTAGGGTCTAAATTTAAGCAGTTAATTCGAGTCAAATTAATTTCTGAGATACATATGAATTATTAAAGAGATAAATAAAATCCCACTGAACATATCAAATATCTTCATACAGTTCCCCAACCTTGCATATTTCTCATAGCACTCAGATTCATCAATTGCCCCCCATACATTGATAAAATAAGATTTTTTGAGGAAAATGAAGACATAATTCTTTAAGGAAAGATATGTTTCTACCTGATATATATAAATTACAGAGTAATATGCTGCTACAGATCAGAAATCATACACTAAACTGACCATTATAGGGAGACTCCAAAATAAGGGGCAGGAGGCCCAGAACATGACCGACAAAAGGGGTTGTGAGCAAAGGTGAAGCATGGGTTTCACTGGATCTCAACCTGAACATGATGGAGGATGAAAATAACTCTGATCATACTTCAAGGGCTTCAATCTATCACTCCATACTTGCAATAGAAGAGAAAGGGATATGGAAGAGAAGGGAGGAGGGGTTTGGGGATCATCACCCAATGGTCTGAGGCACAACAATCAGAGAGTATGATCACATCGCATAAACACAATATAAAATCATCCAAACTGATTCAATGGGGTCAAATTCCCATTTAATAGAGTGCCAAGTGACCTTGTTAGCAAGTGGGGATCCAAGGTGACCTGTGAGAGGTAGTAAACCCTCAACAAACCCTAACCCTAGCCACATAGGTGCCTCCTTTGGGAAATTTAGCAAGTAGGACAATGTGGAATTGTTTCCAAGTCCAAATCATCCTTCACAATTAGAAATTGCACCCTCTCTTAGTCAAAAGTTGCTTCTTTTGAGTTATGACACCTTTCTGCTTTTCCAGAATCATAAAGAAATTGTCCTTTCCTTTGAAAACTTTCTTGCTTTTCTCTTACATATTTTTTGAGCTCTAGAAGAGGAAATTGTTCCCTCCTTTGAAAACCTTGCCTACTTTATCCTTGACTGCTTTTTTTTTCCGCTTTTAGGTACTTTCCTCTTTGTTTCCTATGACAGCTTTTGTCATAGTGTTTCCTCTTTCCTTCATTGGCTAATAGACTTTCCCAATGTTCCCCACCTGACTAGGAAGATTATTTACACCTCATTAATTACCATAAATAATTTAAATGGAAAATAAAACTTAGATACATGCCTTACTTAATTAATTATTACAAAATTTCCCTAAGGAGAACGATTAATGTCAAATTGAGCCCATCCTAGGAGTCCAGTATGGTCAACACTTTAATGGCCACTTTGAGGGGACATGACAGTCCTCCCATCCCAAATCTACTTGTCCTCAAGCAGAAGCAAATCTAGATGCTGTAATATCTACTCACCCTCCCAAGTGGCATCTTCACTGGGCAAACCTTTCCATTGTATCAGATATTCATTCACTGTTATGTTCCTTAATTTCTTTTGTTTACTCATCAGCACTTTCTTCAGTACCAAGACTAAGTGGCCTTCATCATCCAATGGTGGAAGTTCTTTAGAAACCAATACCTATTGAACCATTTCCTTTTTCAGACACGATACATGAAACACATTATGTATTCTACTGCTTGCTAGCAAATTCAACTCATAGGCTACTTCTCTAACTTTTCTGCTAATTTTGTAGGCGCCATAAAATCTGGGTTGAAGTTTTGCTGCCTTGTTATTCTTCAAGGAAGACTGTCATTAAGGTTGTAGCCTTAAATACACTAAGTCTCCCACCTGAAACACTCTGTATATTATGTGCTTATCTGCAAAAATATTTTGTTGATTCTGTGCCATCTGCAGATTGTCTTTCAGTGCCCTTAAAATGTCTTGGTCGTCCTGCAACCAATATTTAGCTTTCTGTGCCTTACAGTCTCCAAATATTAAGTCTACAAAATTTGGAGCTTCATACCCATATAAAGCCACACAGGGGGTCATTCTAATAGAAAAATGAAATGTGGTGTTGTAAAAGAACTCACCCAAGTGGAGCCAAGTTTCCCAAGCTCCTTACTGTCCCGTAACATAGTTACGGAGGTATCCCTCTAGCCATTGGTTCACCCTCTCTGTTTTCCCATCTGTTTGGGGGTGATAGCTTGTACTCATGTTCAGATTTCTTTCAACCAGACCAAACAGTTTCTACCAAAAGGCACTAGTAAACTTACTATCTCTGTCACTGATTATGACCTTGGGCATTCGATGCAATCTGAAGATATCCTTAAAGAATAGTGCAACAAACTCACTAGCTGAAATAGTGGATACTACTGCAAAGAAATGTGCATACTTTGTCAACCTGTCAACCACTACAAAAATATTGTCTTTCCCCTGTGACTTTGGCATCCCCGTGATAAAGTTCATTGATACATTTTCCCATTTTTTATCCTGAATCGGGAGAGGTTGGAGGAGTCCAGCAGGGTGTGAGGGCTCAACTTTGCTTTGCTGACATGAAAAACATTCCTTCACATGCATGAGTACATCATCTTTAAGACCTTTCCAAGTAAATCTCTCCCTTACATTATGGTAAGTCTTTAGAAAACCAGGGTGACCAGCCATAGGTGCATCATGTGCAGCTCCTAATATTTTCCTCTTTAGTGCAGATCCTAGCACTAACGAAATTCTGTTTTTGTAATAAATGAGGTTCTCGTGGACTTTGTACTCTTCGTTTTGGTTCACTCCATCTAACACATCACATGAAAACTAATCTTTAGAGTATTCAGTATCCAACTAGATCTTCCAATCCTTTCATATTTGTAGCAAAGAGAATGTGGCCCAACGGGAGAGTGCATTAGCCAGAACATTCATTTTTCCCTTTTTATACTCAATTTCAAAATCAAGAGATTGAACTTTACTCACCCATTTTTGCTGCCTTTCATTGAGTTCCTTTTGGGTAAGGAAATGTCTAAGACTGTTGTGATCAGTCTTCATAATGAACTTACCTCCCACCAGGTATTTATTGAATTTGGACAAGGAATGCATCATGGCCAGCATCTCCTTATCATATATAGAGTACATCCTTTCATGTGGCTGCAATTTTCTTCTCTCAAAAGAAATAGGATGCCTATCTTGCATTAGGACATCCCCAATTCCTACCCTAGAGGTATCACACTCCAACACAAAAGGTTTAGAAAAATTTGGTAAGGCAAGTACTGGATTGTTGCTCATTACCTCTTTCATTTTCTGAAAATCTTTTTTAGCCTCCTCACTCCAACTAAATGCAGCCTTCTTAGTCAAATTTGTCAAGGGTGCAGTGTACCGGGAGTATCCTTTGACAAATATGTGGTAGTAGTTACACATACCAATGAAACCTCTCAATTCAGTGAGGTTCTGTAACGAACATAAATAGGATAATAATTAAATAAGGTTAATCATTAAATAAAATAATAATTGTTAATTATTATAGTAGTAGCTATCTATGTGAAGGGACATAACTCTTCATTATGAAATGCTCAAGTCATATTAAAGGTGGGCCATGTTGTAATATCCTATCATCTTTTTATCTATCAATTTATTCATATTTTATTATCTACGGTTATGTGGGTTATTTTAGAAATTAGTTAATTGAGAACATCCAACTATGGATGTTACAGTGGTATCAGAGCTATATGGACCTTGGAAAACATTATTTACACCTTGTGTAGATTTGGGTTTCCCAAAAAATAGGACTTTGTCCTTAAAAAATAAAAAAATAAAAAAAAAGCTAAAAGTAACCCCCCTGAAAAAGGAGGTTAAAAAGAAAAGAAAAGAAAAGAAAAGTTAAAAAACAAAAGATAAAAGTTAAAAAAAAGAAGAAGGTAAGAGTGAAACCACATGTGGTTTCTTAAAGTGGGTTTGGGTTTGAATATAAAAAGTGCATAATAATAACTACAAAGAAGCAAGTGAGATTTGAACCTAGGTGGGGAAGGTAACATTTATTCCTCCCAACCACCAAATCTACTTGCATTTTACAAAACTATTGGAAAAAAAAGAGAAAAAGAAAAGAAGACAAAAGTGAAGTAAAAACAAAGTCACAAACAATGGCACCTAGATATTCAGAAATCAAGTCACAACTACAAACAAGAGTGGATGAGTTAGAGCAATATAAGGTGATCAATAAAAGTATACAAGTTGAAGTTGAGATGCATAAGCGGTTGAAAGAGTGGAGAGACAATGAGAATCGCTGCTTATGGAACCAAAATCGACAGCTAGAACGAACCATAAGTGATAACAAGAAAATGTTATCTGAGTCAGGATAAAGAAATATCATGTTTAAAAATTCATAATCAAAACTTAGAAGACGAGATCAGAAAGTCAAAAAATGACAACAAATCACCATATGGATGTGATAATGAATTAGAAGAAGAAATAAAGCATCTAAACAAACTCATGATGGAAAAAGATGCTGAATTGGTGCAAGTCCGGATGAATTTAAAAAATCAAGAAACCGAGTTACATCATCATAAACAACAAAAAGAAAAACTCCAGCAACAATATGATGACAATAAGAAGACACATAAGTTAGAACTGACAAAAGTCAACAAGGTGTTATCAAGCAATTCCAAAGAAATTGTCATATTAAGAAATCCTAACAAAACACTAGTCACAAAAATTAAGAAGTTGAAAAGTAGTTGAAAGACAGAACAATCTACGGAAGACATTGAAGGAAAACTTCTAGACAAACATGAAGAAAATCATTGTATCAGAAGGCATAACGAAGATCTTAAGGAACAACTTAAGAAGTCTGAAGATGACAGAAAATCACATGTAGAAGTGACTAAGAAGTTTCAAAACGATAACATGCATTTAGAAAACAAGTTGGAAAAGATACAGAACGAAACCTTAAAACCTCAAGAGATGAAAAATACAACTTTCTGCTCAGATCAATGCTCAAAATATGACACTCGTAAAATAAAATGACATTGTGAAAATTCCATATCGACATCCCAACCATAAAAATAGATATTCTAAAAAGTGGGAAATGTCAAAAGATAATAGTACCAATATGATCAAATCTCCTAATGATAGATCAATATGGAATGCCAACAGTCCATAGCAAATCAATTTGGGATGGATTGATTCATCCACATATCGAAAGTTGTGCTCAAATTTAGTAGTTTGTATTGACATGTCTCGTGAGCTGCGACACCACAAAAAATGATGCAGAAACATTATAAGGCTTTGAGGACAAATCCTTTCTAAGGGAGTGGAAATGTAACAAACATGAATAGGATAATAATTAAATAAGGTTAATAATTAGATAAAATAATAATTGTTAATTATTATAGTACTAGCTATTAATGTGAAAGGACATAACTCTTCATTATGAAATGCTCAAACGATATTAAAGGTGAGCTATGTTGTAATATCCTATCATCTTTTTATCTATCAATTTATTCATATTTTATTATCTACAGATATGTGGGTTATTTCAGAAATTACTTAATTGAGAACATCCAACTATGGATGTTACAGGTTCCTTGGGCTAGCCCATTCCAATATGGCCTTTATTTTTTCTAGATCTACCTTAACTCCTTTTTGGCAGATCACATGGCCCAGATACAATAGTTTTGTCATACCAAATTCACACTTAAACATTTTGGCAAAAAATGACAGATCTGCAAGCATAGTAAGTACCTCCTCCAAGTGTTGTAAATGCTCCTCCCATGTCATACTGTAGATCAGAATATCATAAAAAAACATAAGTACATACTTACGAATTTGTTTGTTGAATACCTTATTCATGCATGACTAGAAAGTTGCTGGTGCATTAGTCAAGCCAAATGGCATGACCAGAAATTCGAAGTGGCCAAAATGACAGCGGAAGGTTGCCTTTTGTATGTCTTCCTTCCTCATTCTGATTTGATGGTAACCTGACCGTAGATCTATTTTGGAGAAAAACTTGGCCCCATGCAGCTAATCCATCAGCTCACTAATTTTGGGAATTGGGTACCTATTCTTTATTGTATTTTTGTTCAAAGCTCGGTAATCTATACACATCCGGAGTGTCCCATCCTTCTTCTTCACCAGAACCACTGAAGAAGCAAAGGGGCTGGAACTTGGTCTGATGAGGCCCAACTCAAAGAGCTCCTTGATGGCCTTTTCAATTTCATTCTTGAATCTCTTTGGATACTTATAAGGGTGTATTTTTATTGGAAGTGTACCAGCTTCCAACTCAATCATGTGTTCAATGCGACGGTCTGGTGGCCTACCATGTGGAAGGTCGTCAAAAACCCTCTTATGCTTCTGCAATAATTTTTTAATATCTTTGGGCCATGAGGAAACTTTGGAAGTTGTTCCCTAAGTGGTGATTTGGCATTCAACAGCCCACTCAATGTCTCCATGCCTCATAACATCTCTCATACTTTTTGCAGAAATTACTTGGCTGGGATAAGTATTTATACCTTTCAATACCACTAATTTTCCTTCAACATCCTTGAAACTTATTTGTGGTATCTAGTAATTTACATAGTGCTCTCCAATAGAGTACAACCATTGCACCCCCAACACCATCTTGGTGTCTACCACATTGACAACATAAAAGTTGTCTTTCATAGTATTGTCACCTATGTTTACTTGCACATACGGGATCCTTCGATTACACTCCATCGTATGGTTACCAGGAATGACCATATTGAATCCTTCAAAGGGCTTAATAGGTAATTTTCTCCTCTCCACCAGGGCTGAATCAATGAAATTATGTGTGGCACCCCCATCAACAAGAACTATAATTTTCTGCCCTTGCAGAAGTCCTTTCATCCTTAAAGTGTGGAACCTAAGCACTCCACTGAGCACAACAATTTTGCTATTGTTTTGATGAGGCTGCTCCTCTTCTTCAACTATTTCATACTCTCCATCCCCCAACTCAGCTTCTTCTATCCATTCTTCATCACTTTTAGAAAATACTTCAATATAATGGGATTTTCCTTTCACACATTTGTGACCGGGAGCCCACGGTTCTTGGCAGGAAAAAACACAGTTTCTTCCTCCTCAATTCATCCTGATCCTTATAGGAATAATATTTCTTGCCAAGGGTAGGAAATTTTATTACTGGAGGTTTTTGGTTCTGAAGCAGGGGAGGTCTGGGAGGATACTTGGTCCTCAGGATTGCATCTTATAGGTCTCTAGTCCTGCTCACAGCTTCCTGCACAGTGGTAGGTTGGTAGGCCATCACCAACCCCTTCAATGGTTTAACCAGTCCTTCTGTAAACAAAAGGATCAGCCTTGATTCTGATATGTCAGTGACCATTACAACCACCTTTTGGAACTATGAGATGTATGCTTTTGGAGTTCCAACTTTTCTTATGTGTGCCAAATCCTAGAAAGAGATGTCAGGATCTCTTCTGTCAATTTTCTAGTGAACTCCTCGTAGGTGACTACTTGGTCATGGCCTAATGTTTTCATGCCATGAAACCATGAGTCAATGGCCTCCCCATCAAGATGTAGGGCTTCCAACTTAATGGCATCCATTTCTACCATAGTATTCAGCTGGAAATATGTATCTATTTTTTGAATCCAAGAACTCACCGAGCAATTTGAAGTGCCATCAAAATATGGCAAGGTGATCTTCCCAATGGAATTATTTAATTCATAATTCTGATATGAATGCCTTGCATACCCTCTTGGATGCCCCCTAAATTGAGTTTCATAGAAATCTCAAAATGGCAAAGCCCTTCTGCATTCCTCACTCAAAGATTGGTAGACAGAAAAATTCTCTTCCCATGTAGCAATAGTTTCAGCCTGGGCTTCATGATCTTCTTTAGGGGTTTCTACAAATTTGGGCATGGTAGGTCTTGGATGCAATTTTGGTTCCTCTATAAATTCAAGTGGCCTATTGTGAGGCCCAGTCCTGGAAAAAACACTCCCCCCCATGACCTTTCTTTCTCCATATTGGGATCCAATACTGCTCCCTTCCCCATCTTTCACTCCCAGCTATTTAGCCAATAATTCTCTGGTCTCTTGACCATATTGTATGATGTTTATGGAGATGTCTTTCAATGTCTTTCAAACATCTCAGCATACTCTTAAAAAAATTCTGAAATTCATCTTTTTCATCCCTTTCTTCATGAAATCTCCCATCCACAGATTCTACTTCTTCCTCCTGAGGAATCTTTCTTTTGGTGTTGGAATTGTATTTTGGGCCCACTGTGTAATATCAAGATCAGGTATGGAGGACCATGCTATGATATCACTGTAATATCCCTTGTATTATGTACATATAAGAATATCAACTTGCTGCAATTTTTTTTAAATTAAAAATTCTGAAATTGAATTAATTCACAGAAAGCCTTCTCGAACTGGGCAAATCAGGGATTTCTTGTGGGAAATTTTGCAAGCAAAAGGAGTGAGAAGTGGGAAGCAACCAAATATAGTTTAGACATAGAATTTCCTCTTACATAACACATTTATATTTGATTCCATTTAGGGTTCAGAGTCCGCTCCGCGGAAACCTACTACCACGCTTCTAAGCAGTCAAACCGTGAAACTAGGAAGAGTAGTTCGGTCTGTTTCAACTAGGGGCCTCTGGAAACTTGTAGAGGGTTTTTACAGAATTAATTTAACATAATAGCAGTTTTGTACAGTTTTCAGAAGTTTTGGAAAGTTCTGAATAGTTTCGGAGAAATGTTGGTTTTTCCGATAGTTTTGGCCTAGTTAAACCCGACGCAGTGGAGGATCCAAAAAGGAATTATGGTCCCAAATAAAAATGTTTATGGAGGTATGTAAGGTAATGTGGGTATTTCAGTGACCCACAGGAACTGACGGGGCTCAATTTGATTTATAAAAACTCATTTTACATCAAATTTGGCAAGACTAGTCATTGAAAGCTAGCAATCTAGCTAAGGTCTAAATTTAAGCAGTTAATTCATGTCAAATTAAATTCTGAGATACATATGAATTATTACAGAGATAAATAAAATCCCACTAAACATATCAAATCTCTTCAGACAGTCCCCCAACCTTGCATATTTCTCATAGCACTCAGATTCATCAATTCCCCCCCATACATTGATAAAATAAGATTTTTTGTGGAAACTGAAGACATAATTCTTTATGGACAGATATGTTTCTACCTAATATAGATAAATTACAGATTAATATGCTGCTACATATCAGAAATCATATACTAAATTGACCATTACAGGGAGACTCCAAAATAAGGGGCAGGAGGCCCAGAACATGGCCGACAAAAGGGGTTGTGAGCATAGGTGAAGCATGGGCTTCATTGGATCTTGACCTCAACGTGATAGAGGCTGAAAAAAAATCTGATCATACTTACATGGCTGCAATATAGTGCTCCATACCTACAATAGAAGATAAAGGGAGATGGAAGAGAAGGGAGGAGGGGTTTGGGGATCATCACCCAATGGTATGAGGCACAACAGTAAGAGAGTATGCTCACATAGCATAAACATAATATAAAATCATCCAAACTGAGTCAATGGGGTTGAATTCCCCTTTAATAGAGTTCTGAGTGACCTTCTTAGCAAGTTGGGATACAAGGTGACCTGTGAGAGCAAGTCAACCCTCAACAAACCCTAACCCTAGCCACATAGGCACCTCCTTCGGGAAATTTAGCAATTAGGACCATTTGGAATTGTTTCCAAGTCCAAATCATCCTTCACAATTAGAAATTGTGCCCTCTCTTATTCAAAAGTTGCTTCTTTTGAGTTATGACACTTTTCTACTTTTCTAGATTCATAAAGAAACTGTTCTTTCCTTTGAAAACTTTCTTGCTTTTCTCTTATAGCTTTTCTGAGCTCCATAAGAGGCAACTACGCCCTCCTTTGAAAAACTTTCCCTCTTTTAGGTACTTTTCTCTTTGTTTCCTATGACAACTTTTGTCATAGTGTTTCCTCTTTCCTTCCTTGGCTAATAGACTTGCCCAATGCGCCCCACCTGGCTAGGCAACTTATTTACACCTCATTAATTAGCATAACTAATTTAAATGGAAAATAAAAGTTAGATACATGCCTTAATTAATTATTACAAAATTTCCCTAGGGAGAATGATTAATGTCAAATTGAGCCCCTCCTAGGAGTCCAGTATGGTCAACACTTTAATGGCCACTTTGAGGGGACATGACACCATCCATGTAGTTTCTAGCATTCATGGTTTCCTTTTATCGTGTGTCTAGTAAAAGATAACCGACGTCTATTTTAAAATGGAATGCATATCTTTGCAAGGAAATTTAAATAATAGAATTATAGAAAAATATAATACAAGTATTATTTAATAATTTAAATTATGTTGAATTATTTTATTACAATTACAAGTCACAAGTAAAGTGGTTGATGAATGTTGATAGATATATTTATTACACATAAGTTAATTTTGTTGATCACAAGTCCAAAATCTGAAATAATATCTAAATGCCTATTGACATAATAAAAATTATATAACATTTATGTGAAATTACATATTGTGTTTAAGATAAAGGATAAATATATGAATTGTTTCAAGTGAAAAATGGTTGAACACTAATTTAAAAATTATATATAAATTAAAAGATAAATATTTATTTAATTGTGAAAATAATAAAAAATTGAACTCTAAAATATGGAATGTTTGAGATATTTAACAATAAGATAAATTTAGATTGATTAAAATTGATTTCTCTATATATAATTTTTTATTGAACACATAATAAAGAATTGGAATATAATACCTGAGATCTCCTATGGCATAACCTTATAAGTGTGTAGTCATGTCACCACATGGTTATAGTGTGCACAAATCTAGCTACATTGACAAGATCTTATAAGGGAGATTTGGGGATGATCATTTCTATTCATTTTTATAGTTCTATATTACCTAATCATTTTTGTAATTATTATATAAATTAAATGTATTTTTAATGTGCATAAGTCTAGTTATGTTGACATGGATCTCGTAAGTGAGATTTGTGAGATGATCATTTCTATTTCTTCTTATAGTTTTAATACAATTATACATTTTCATAATTATTATATAAACTAAACTTATTTAAAGGTTGATTTTTTTTTCAAAGGACCCTTATCATAGTCATGGTCATGTGTTGTAGTAGTGTATAGTGCCAAAAAATGACCCATCCCCAGTGTGATATGCCTTTGATTGGGCTCTTAGGCCAAATATTTTATCAATGGGGTTTTGCTTCATAATCCAAGCCATATGTATGGGTCATATGCCTTGAATTTACTATCTAAGTCCAAATAATGTGAATTTTAGTAGAACGCATATCTTGGGCCAATGGACCTATCCTTAGTGTGACAAATCTCATAATTAATGCCTTGTGTAAAAGGCGAGAGCCTAATTCTCTCCATAGCCTTAAACCCTATCCTAGAGCCACCTGAAAAAGAGATACACATAATAGTTACTAAGCATTATGGTTTAAAATTTTAGATAAACAAAGTAAGGGTTCGATTTTTCTTACCTTGTTGTTCTAAGACGCGGGCCTGGCTTGAGGTGACCGTGTCGCCATCCTCACCAGTGCTCTCAACGCTGCAACCAATCAGCCATAGTACGAATCATAGTGATAAAAAGAATTTGAACATTATAAAAGCAATTATAGGTTGTGACTTTACCTTGTAGAATGACAGAGAGGGCCAGGGGCCAGCTCCACCTGGACACCCTTGTCCCTCCTTTTCCTGTAAGAAAGATTCAACCTTAGTATTTACACTCGAGAGTTCTTAAAACACATTAAAAACATCATGACAGATTTTAAGAAGTTGTATGTGACCTGTAAAAGGTAGTTCAAAGATGAAGACGATGGTTGGGTTCGTTTTGCAGCAAAATAGCAAGCTTTAAGCAGCCATTAGCACCGACTAGACCTCCTGTACACCTTGGATAACAATGAGGTAGAATTCCATTAACCCCGAGAATTTTTTTACACCAATCACTTTACAAAATCGTCATGACATGGTAGAGGTTCTACTCCAAGAATATTTCAGACCGAATAACCAAAGCATTGAAGGGTTTGGACAAGCAAAGTGACACATTAGACCCTAAATAAACCCTCTAAATGTGTTGTACATGTGGATGACCGAGATGTATTCTCGAGCCAGTCTTTAAGGCCTGGATACGCTGATAAATCGCCATTAGGACATCACCTTAATTTCCCAAGTCAAAAACACAATACAACTTTATAGCCTTCACAATTCACAACTGATATCAATCATAACATATCAATCATTGTATTCATGCCAAGGTTCAAACTATGGTTGAAACCCCTTAGTCCTTAACATATAACCATATAAAATCATATCTATCATAATCGGTAAATCATCGCTTTCATAACAAGATTCAACTATGGTATAACCCCATAGCCTTTTGTTTTAACACATAAATTGACACCATAAACCATGTCATAAGTTAGCCTTTGTGCATTAGGGCCAAGGTTATACCTTGGGTTCTACCCATTATTTATATTCAGTAAACTTGTGCTTTATGACCAAGGTTAATCCTTGGGTCTTTCAAAGCCTTATTACATGTAAATTATGGGATCAATACTATACCCTTAGTCTCCCAAGAATTTTCTGTTACAACCTTAGCATCATGCTTTAAAACTTAAGGTA